>CAUYLG010030044.1:0-11144 GCA_963573385.1 Cacajao melanocephalus
CTGTTTATTTGATTTAAACTTTTAGGTGTTGTTTTCTTTTTTTTTTTTTAATGCAAATTAACTTAAGCCTGGTTTACTCTTTTATTTTCCGCCAAAAAAAAAAAAAAAAAAAAAAAAAAAAATCTAAAAGGTTAAAAGTAAACAATAAATCTTTTAAAAAATGCAAATATATGCCAGTTACAATAGCTCATACCTACAATCCTAGCACTTTGGGAGATTGAAGTGGATGGATCACTTGAGCCCAGCAGTTCAAGATCAGCCTGGGCAACATAGGGAGACCCTGTCTCTACAAAAAATCAAAAGATTAGTCGGGCATGATGGCATATGCGTGTAGTCCCAGCTACACAGGAGGTTGACGTGGGAGGACTGCTTGAATCCAGGAGGTCAAGTGGTGCAGTGAGCTATGATCACACTACTATACTCCAGCCTAGGTGACAGGGCAAGACCCTGTCTTGAAAAAAAAAAATGCACTGCAAATACAATTATACAATTTAGAGTCTTACTGATATTTTTTAAAAAGATTGATTAATGTACCTTAGAATCTAGTTTTAAAAAAAATTGTGGGCTTGGAGGTTTGAATAAGAGTCCTTAAAGTGTCATAAATGGGAAAGTAAATAAAAATATTCACTCAACCTCCTATATAAGTATTCCTTATTTTTCAGTAAATGAACTAGTAACATGCCTTATTTTAAAAGACCATTTCCAAACATCTCTTAAGTTACTTACAATTTAAAAACCACATTCAAAAGCAATAAGGAAAAAACAGAGCTACCCTAATATTTCTTTGGCTAAGTTAAAAAAAAAAAAAAAAGAAAGAAAAACTAATAAACATGACTGAAACAGTTTTCCATTTATTTCTCTGAAAAATTTATTAAAGAATTACCAATTTGGCAAAGGATTAAAATATAGACCAGGTGTGGTGGCTCACACCTGTAGCCCCAACATTTTGGAAGGCTGAGGCAGGTGGATCCCTTGAGCCCACGAGTTTGAGATGAGCCTGGGCAACACGGCATAATCCTGTCTCTACAAAAAATACAAAAATTAGCCAGGCATGGTGGTACATGCCTATAGTCCCAGGTACTTGGGATGCTAAAGTGAGAAGGAGGTTGCAGTGAGCTCAGATAATTCCACTGCACTCCAGCCTGGGCAAGAGAGACTAAGAGGGAGAAAGGAAGCAAGAAAGCAAGAGAGAGACAGAGTGCACATGCAACAGACATTTACACACAGTGACTGTCAAATTGCAGGATAAGAGTAGACTCTAGAAAGACATAAGACAAAAGCACAAACTCCCCCATTCCAAGAGTAGAATAGTACTCTTTATGACTTTCTTTCCAGGGACACTCTATTTCATCATGCTAATAATTAATCTTAATTTTTAAACTGGGTTTTGTTTTTTGGTTTTTTGGGTTTTTTTGAGACAGAGTCTCACTCTCGCTCAGGCTGGAGTGAAGTGGCGCAATCTCAGCTCACTGCAACCTCTGCTGCCCAGGTTCAAGCGATTCTCCTACCTCAGTCTCCCAAGCAGCTGGGATTACAGGTAACTGCCATAGCACCCAGCTAATTTTTGTAGTTTAGTAGAGATGGGGTTTCACCATCTTGGCCAGGCTGGTCTTGAACTCCTGACCTCGTGATCCACCTACCGCAGCCTCCCAAAGTGCTGGGATTACAGGCGTGAGCTACTATGCTCAGCTTTTTTTTTCTTTTGTTCTTGAGACAGAATCTCTCTCTGTTACCCGGACTGGAGTACAGAGGTGTGATCTGGGCTTACTGCAACCTCCATTGCTCAGGTTTGAGCAATTCTCCTGCCTCAACCTCCCAAGTAGCTAGAACTACAGGTGGATGCTACCACACCCAGCTTATTTTTAGTAAAGATGGGTTTTCACATCATATTGGCCAACCTGGTCTTGAACCTCTGACCTCAAGTGATCTGCCCACCTTGGCCTCCCAAAGTGGATGGTTACAGGTGTGAGCCACTGCACCTGGTCTAAACCGGTTTAGATTGAAAACACTAATGCAGTGCATAGCAGTCTGCATAGCCAAATGCTCCGGCTAGGAGTTTAAGTTTAGCATGTCTTCTGACTTCTTGTTCTTATTAAATTTCCATACAAAATAACTGAAAATGTAAATGAAAGCAAATTCACAAGACCCTTTTACTCTTTTTTTTTAAAAGACGGGGTTCCACCATGTTGGTCAGGCTGGTCTTGAACTCCCACCTCAGGTGATCTGCCTGCCTTGGCCTCCAAAGTGCTTGGATTACAGGTGTGAGCCACCACGCCCGGCCAAGACCCTTTTACTCTTAGTTCATTAGGTAAAATATTTTAAGATAGTGACACCTAATTTTAAAGAAAATATCTTAAAATTGAAATGCTTATACACTGCTGACATTACAAACTGTCTCAATCTTTTTGAAAATTAATACAATGCAAAAGACATAATGATGGTAATATCCTCTAATCTAGTAATTTCATGTCTAGAAATTTTACTTACGCAAAAAATTTAAAAGAAATGTGCACTGTTCCAACCTTGCCTAGCGTTTCAGAGTCAGTAATACAATTTAACAGTCAATTTAAATGAGCTAGAGCCTGGTTTAAGGCAGTGTAAAGATCTATATTTGAGGCACCCCAATTGCCATCCTGTACTCCAAGGGTGTTATCTGTGTGATAGAACAATAAATGAAATCTACAAAATGAAACTTTACCAAAGCTAAGATAAGTCACAAACAAGCATAATTCTACATTTTAGAATCTCATCACTGGAACAGGAAGACTCCAAACCAAGAGGCCAACATTCTGACCAGTATTTTCAGGGCGAAGAAACAAATAAAATACAAAACATTGAAGAAATCCATGACTAAAATTGTACTTGGTAAACTACAGTGCTATCTAAAAACTGATGATCACAGAATTTCAGTGTGCAATATTTGACACAGGAAAACTCTCAGTGTGCAGTGAAATGGTTAAAAATTTTTTTTAATTAAAAAAACTGGTAGAAGTTCAAAAGAAAGCTAACAAACACAAAGCTGTAATTTACAAAATTAAGAACAAAAATCAATTCAATAAAGTAAATGCTCATTCTAAAATATAAAAGGAAAATAATCCCAGTAAAAATAATTTGAGTAAAATAAAAACAAGTCAGGCATCATCACTCATACCTGTAATCCCAGAACTTTGGGAGGCCAAAGCAGGAGGATTGCTTGAGCCCAGAAATTTGAGACCAGTCAGGCTAACATGGCAAGACCCTGTCATTACAAAAAATAAAAAATCAGCCAGGCATGGCGGCACACACCTGTAGTCCCAGCTTCTCAGGAGTCTGAAGTGGGAGGATAGCTTGAGTCTAGGAAGTCAGGGCTGCAGTGAGCTATGTTCACACCACTGCACTCCAGCCTGGGTGGCAGAGTAAGACCCAGCCTCAATAATAAAAATAGAAAAATTAAAATGAGGAAAAAAGTCTGAAAAAATTTAATGTTGCTATGTAGAAAATTTACCAATTAAACTGTAACTTTTCATATAAAATATTCTGATGAAAATTCATCAATTTTGGTAAAACTGACTAAACTGTACTGATAATATCCTTCAAGGATCAGTCTACTGGGTCAAAAAAATGTAGTAAAAAGATACATCACTGCAGTATCTATGACATCAAAAGACCCTGAGAAAAATCTAAGCATCCAATGGGGGAAGATTTTCTTAACCAGTGGAGGCTGCCATCTTCAATGAAACTTTGAGAGAGAGAGATACACAACCATGAGAAAGGAAGAGGACACCCACCCAATCCACAAGATCAGCCATAAGCCCAGGCAACTGATGCGGTAAGACACACAATCACACTGCCTTCCCATCATTATAATGAAATTATTAACTGACTGCTAAAAATGAGGATTGGAAGTTCATTTTACATCCCCCATTTTATTTCAGGAAGTATGCTATGGAGTGTACGAAAACTGTAAAACACTAATTTTATGGTAAGTTATTTAAATAAACTAATTTTTTTTTTGAGACAGAATTTCGCTCTTGTTGCCCAGGCTGGAATACAATGGCCCGATCTCGGCTCACCGCAACCTCCACCTCCTGGGTTCAAGTAATTCTCCTGCCTCAGCCTCTCAAGTAGTTGGGATTACAGGCATGCACCACCACGCCCAGCTAATTTTGTATTTTTAGTAGAGACGGGTTTCTCCAGGTTGGTCAGGCTGGTCTCAAACTCCTGACCTCAGGCGATCCGCCCACCTTGGCCTCCCAAAGTGCTAGGATTACAGGAGTGAGCCACCACACCCATCCGAATAAACTAATATTTAAAAAGTAAAAGCATAATACAAACTAAAAAGATTAAAAGGAGCTGGGCATAGTGGTATGCACCTGTAGTCCTAGCTACTGGGTAGGCTAAAGCCAGAGGATCATTTGAGCCCAGGAGATTGAGGCTGCAGTAAGCTATGACTATGTCACTGCACTCCAGCCTAAGCAACATAGCAAGATCCTATCCTTTAAAAAAAGAAAAAGCTTCTGGTCATATAATGTGGTAAAAGAAGAAAAAAAACGCTGGGTACAGTAGCTCATGCCTGTATTCCCAGCACTTGGAGAGGCCAAGGCGACAAGATCACTTGGGCTCTGGAGTTCCAGACCAGCCTGGGTAATACGGCAAAAGCCCATCTCTACAAAAAACACAAAAAAGTTAGCTGAGCATATTGGTGCACGTCTGTAGTCCTAGCTACTTGGGAGGCTGAGGTAAGAGGACAGCTTGAGCCTGGGAGGCAGGGGTTGCAAAAACAAACAAACAAAAAGAATAAAAGTAACACATTAAAGCAAACTTTTACCAACAGTTATCTTGGGAGACTTTTCTTCTATTTTGTCATTTTCCACATATTTTATAATGAATATATATGCTATAAACATTTAATTTTAGGCCAGGTGTGGTGGTTCACGCCTGCTATCCCAGCACTTTAAGAGGCTGAGGTGGGCAGATCACTTGAGGTCAGGAGTTCTCACCAGCCTGGCCAACAATGGCAAAATCCCATCTTTGTTAAAAATACAAAAATTATCCAGGTGTGGTGGCGCATGCCTATAGTCACAGCTACTCGGGAGGCTGAGGCAAGAGAATCACTTGAACCTGGGAGGCAGAAGTTGCAGTGAGCCGGGATCACACCACTGCATTCCAGCCTGGGTAACAGAGCAAGACTCTGTCTCAAAAACAAAAAAATGAATTAATTTTACTTTTACTCACTAAATGATCAGAATTAAAATCAATTAAAGGACACCCATTAACTTTTGTTTCCATCTTTTCCATCTATTCAAGTCCTAATAACAACCACTGTAAACAATTCTTGTGAATTCTTACAGATATACTCAATATATACATAAACATACACTCACGAATATATCTTGTAGTATTCTCTTTTAATTGAAAAGAATGTGTACATTGTTCTGAACCCTTTTTCACATTAAACGTACTGCACATTCTTTTTTTTTTCTTTTTTTTACCATAAC
Organism: Cacajao melanocephalus; assembly: GCA_963573385.1. Classification (NCBI taxonomy): domain Eukaryota; kingdom Metazoa; phylum Chordata; class Mammalia; order Primates; family Pitheciidae; genus Cacajao; species Cacajao melanocephalus. Next base: position 5,478 of record CAUYLG010030044.1, read on the forward strand.
ATTGAAGTGACTGAACATTCCTCTATCTTAATAGATGCATCTCTACATTCTTTTTCATGGCTGCAACACATTACATCATACAGATGGACAAATAATTTAAAACACAACTGACCCTCCTGTTTCCAATCTTTTGGTTTACAATACAGTAACACACACACTTGAACATACAATCCATCCTGTATGTTAGTATAACAGAAACAAACTCATTCTACAAAACTTGATTCACTGAACAATAAATTCACTGAAATTACCAAGTTTACATATTTATCTCAAAGATCTGAACCACTCAGACACATGAACCTTATATTTTATGCTAATACATATTTTATGTTGATACATTAATATACTATATGTACTTGTGTGTGAATGTTTCTAGATAATTTATTAATAGATATATGCTTATTAATATGCACAAATATATATTTATTAAATATCAACAAATGCAGGTGTTATATATTTATAAATATTAATTTGTGGAAACATTTATATGTATTAATATACTAATAAACATATTTGCTCATTGTTTTCCCAGTCATTATAATTCTTAATTTGTCTTTCATAATGAGATTTCACATTCTTGTTTGAGTGAAATATTTTATTATTCCAGTTTTTAGGTAATTTCATTATTATTCCCCAATATCTCAGCTAAGATATCATTCTTAATTTTCACAGCAATTAAGAACCAAAATAATACCAGGCACTGTGGTTCACGCCTGTAATCCCAGCTCTTAGGGAATCCCAGCTCTCAGGCGGGATAGCCTGAGCCCAGGAGTTCAAGACCTGCCTGGGCAATATAGCGAGACCCTGTTCTCTACAAAAAGAAAAAAAAAGAAAAGACAAAAAAAAAGCGTTAAGAACCAAAATATTGGCATTTCTTACTAATGCAGTTGCCTAATTTTTGACACACATTTATGGTAGATGTATGTTAGAGTTATAGTGAAATAATAATTACTGGTTGTGAAATGTTTCTCTGAATATTGAATATATCCATAAAAATCAACCAGGCCATGACTCTTAGCTTACAAGTTGAACAGTCCTTTAAGTGATATTATAAGGATAGAGCTGGGCACAGTGGCTCAGATTGCTTGAGTTCAGGAGTTCAAGACCAGCCTGGGGAACTGGGGAGACCCTGTCTTTACAAAAAATACAAAAATTAGCCAGGCATGGTGGCACATGCCTGTGGTCCCTGCTGCTCTGGAGGCTGAGATGGGAGGATCACTTGAACCCCAGGAGGTGGTGGTTGCAGTGAGCAGATATCGCACCACTGTACCCCAGCCTGGGTGACACAGCGAAACCTTGTCTCAGTAAATAAATAAATAAATATTGTCAACCAAATCTCATCAAAAATCTTCAAAAGTATTATGAATATCCCATCTGATATAAATAGCTATAAACTTCAGTCAAAAAAACCGAAAAGCAAAGTTGGTATAGACACTTTGAAATTGACAAAATAATCCTAAAAATAGTAAGATGCTGGGGGAAAATATTTAAAGTAACTTTTAAAAGGACTGAAATCAGAATAAACTGAAAATTCTCCCATAAAGTGATGTAATTTTGACCACATCTATTAAAAAAGTATTTTCCTGAATACACCAACACAACTGCTAAATTTGATGAGTCAGCCTGCGGATTAACTGACATACAGCCAGTATACGTGTAGAACAAATTCTTAGAAATGAAATTGCTAGATGAAGCATGGTATATGCACTTTTTTTTAGCTTTGACAAACATTGCCAAATTGTCATTTTTTAAAAGTTGCACCAATCTTACAGTCTCACCAAAGTCTATTAAAACCAAATATTTTAATCCTCACCAATCTAAAACATAAATACTAGAGTTATTATTTACAATTTGCATTTTTAAGAATTTGACTCAAAAAGAAAGAAAAAGGGCAAGTCATGGTGGCTCACACCTGTCATCCCAGGACTTTGGGAGGCTGAGGCAGGAGGATTGCTTGGGTTCGGGAGTTCGAGATCAGCCTGGGCAACATGGAGAAACCTGGTCTCTATAAAAAATATAAAAATTAGCTGGGCATGGCACCTGTGGTCCCAGCTACTCAGGAGGCTGAGGTGGGAGGATTGCTTGAGCCTGGAAGGCAGAGGCTGCAGTAAGCCAAGATCGTACCACTGCACTCCAGGTTGGGTGACAGAATAAGAACTTATACCAAAAAAAAAAAAAAGAATTTGAGAGTTTATGTATTTTATAATGACAAAAATTCCTTAATTCCTTTAAAACCAATTAAATTATTAAATTATGAAGAAACAAGTATAAGCAACATTAAAAGTATACAAATTGACTTTAAACTGCTAACAATCTAAAAAAAAGTTCACATATTAATAAGATAATTTGCAAAAAAAAAATGCTGCTTATTTTAGGATTTTGAAATTATCAGTTTTTCTAAATTTCCTTTTCAAGATTTTCTCCACTGCTTTTATTACGCTTATTTTCTGTTAACAATAAGTTCTAGTAGTCTGGGAGTGAAGAATAACCACCACAGCTTTTTATGCCACCTAGGGTTTTGATTTCCTGTCAATGGTCCACCAAGTTTTCAGCTGCCCAGTGCCAAACCTTTATCATAATCATTGATATAGCACTCTCCTCCATTCTTTAAATCCTAGTCATTAAATACTACTTATTTAAGAATTCTCTTTTTATATACCCTTTAATATCCATTTCAAGTGGTTTACTATTATAGGTAATAAAGGAATCTGAGCTGACTCCTTACCATAATTTATCTTCTCTACAATTCAACTTACATACAGTCCTATTTGACTAACTTCCCTTCAAACCAGTGCCTACCAAACTTGATCACACAACCTTGTCAAAAATGCAGATTCTGGAAATGTTGTATTTAAAAAAAAAAAAATGAGGTCTTGCTCTGTTGCCCAGCTTGAAGTGCAGTGATATGATCATACAGTTTCAAATTCCTATTAGAACCACTGCAGAAGCATTCATCTGTGTCCCATGAAATGTCTTTTAGGAACACAAATGTTCCTTCCACTTTATTCCTGGCTATAAGCTTAATATACAATTATACAATGCCTAAATCATATATATCTGCTTAATTTATGCAATTCCACATATTTAGAGACAATTTTCAATGTAAGTGCCAAGAACACACACTGAAGAAAGCACAGGCTCTTCAATAATTGGTATTAGGAAAACTGGGTATCTATATGCAAAAAAAAACTGGATTTCTCTCACCATATTAAAAAAATAGTCAAGATAAACTGAAGAGTTAAACGTAAGACCCAAAAAACATAAAACTGGAAAAAAACGTATCAGGACATTGGTCTAAGCAAAGATTTTTATGGCTAAGACCTCAAAAGCTCAGACAACAAAAATAAAAATAGACAAATGGGACAATATTAAACTGAAAAGCTTCTGCACAGCAAAGGGAACATCTACATGAGGAGATAACCTGTTGAATGTGAGAAAATATCTGCAAACTATTTATCTGACAAGTGACTAATACCCAGAATATGCAAGAAACTCACACAATAAAAACACACTCAAATAATCCCATTAAAAAGGGGCCAATGACATGAACAGACATTTCTTAAAAGAAGACATACAAATTGCCAACAGGTATATGAAAAAAATGCTCAACATCACTAATCATCAGGGAAATACAATTCTAAACCACAATGAGATATCATCTTACCCTAGTTAGAACGGCTAGCTCTAAAAAAAAAAAACACTAGACGCTGGCGAGCATGCAGAGACAAAGGGAACTCTTAAATACTGCTGGTGGAAATGTAAATCTTACAACCACTATGAAAAACAGTATGCAGGCCCGGCACGGTTGCTCATGCTGTAATCCCAGCACTTTGGGAGGCCAAGGAGGGCGGATAGCGAGGTCAGGAGATCAAGACCATCCTGGCCACGGTGAAACCCTGTCTCTAATAATAATAATAAAAAGAAAAACAGTATGGAGAATTCTCAAAAAACTGAAAATATAATTATCATATGATCCAGCAATCCCACCACTGGTACTTATACAAAAGAAAAGAACAGTGTATCAAAGGGATACCTGCACTCATGTGTTTATTGCAGCACTATTCACAATACCCAAGAGAAATAATCAACTTAAGTGTCCATCAACAGATGAAATAAAGAAAATGTAGTATATATACACAATGGATTTGCAGCAACATAGATGGAGTTGGAAGTTATTATGGTAAGTGAAATAAGCCAGGCACAGCAAGACAAATAATGCATGTTCCCACTCACATGTAGAGTTAATCTTCTAGAAGTAGCAAATAGAATTATAGATACTAGAGGCTGCAGAGGGTGGGTGCGTGAGAGGGGATAAAGAGAAATTGGTTAATGGGTACAAATATACAGTCAAATAGAAGAAATAACTTCTAATGTTCAATAGCAGAGTACCGGTGATCATATTCAGCAACGAAGTACTGTGTATTTCAAAGTAGCTAGAAGAATTTTAAACGTTCCAAACACACAGAATAAATATTAAAGGTGATGGATACCTCAAATACCCTGACTTGATCATTACACATTCTATGCATGTAATACTCACATGTACTCCATAAATATGTAAGATATTATGCATCGATCTAAAAAATAAAAAATTAAAGAAACTGAACTCATAGTTTAAAAGCTCCAAATAAAGAAATCCTAGGCCTAGTGTGGTAGCTCATGCCTGTAATCCTAGCACTTTGGGAGGTCAAGGCAGGAGGACTGCTTGAGACCAGTAGTTCAAAAACAGCCTGGGCAACATGGGGAGATCCTGTATACAAAAAATCTAAAAATCAGGTGTGGTGGTGCACAACTGTAATCCCAGCTACTCAGGAGGCTAAAGTGAAAGGATCACTTGGACCCGGGAGGTGGAGCAATGAGCTGTGATCACACCACTGCACTCTAGCCTGCGTGACAGAGCAAGACCCTGTATCAAAAAAAGAAGGAAAGAAATTCTGGGGTCCAGAGAGCTTCACTGGAGAATGTTACCAAAAATTTAAAGAATTCACTCTAATTTTATATTATCTCTTTCAGAAAAAAAGAAAACACTTTCCAACTGATTTTATGAGGTCAATATTACCCAGGTATCAAAACCAGACAAAGACATTACAAAAAAGAGAAGAAAGAAAGAAAAACTTCAGACCAATATCTCTCATAAAAGTAGATGAAAGGGTTGGGAGCAGTGGCTGACACCTGTAATCCCAGCACTTTGGAGGCTGAGGCAGGCAGATCACGAGGTCAGGAGTTCAAGGCCAGACTGGCCAATATGGTGAAACCCCGTCTCTACTAAAAAATACAAAAATCAGCTGTGCATGGTACTTCTGCCTGTAATCTCAGCTACTTGGGAGGCTGAGGTGGGAGAATTGCTTGAACAGGGACCCAGGAGGCAGAGGTTGCAGTGTGCCGTGATTGTGCCACTGTACTCCGGCCTGGCAACAGAGAAAAACTCTGTCTCAGGGAAAAAGAAAAAAAAAAGCAGATGAAAGGCCGGGCACAGTGGCTCACACCTGTAATCCCAGCACTTTGGAAGGCTGAGATAGGTGAATCACCTGAGGTCAGGAATTCGAGACCAGCCTGGCCAACATGGTGAAACCCTGCCTCTAACAAAAATACAAAAATTAGCCAGGCATGGTGGTGGGTACCTGTAATCCCAGCTACTCGGGAGGCTGAGGCAGGAGAATCACTTGA
>CAUYLG010030046.1:0-5000 GCA_963573385.1 Cacajao melanocephalus
GACAAAAACACTTACATGCATACATACATTGTATTTTACAGAGATACAATAAGTGTTTGTGATAGAATATCACAAAAGCCACATCTCTTTCCTTTATCTCATGTTCAGTTTTGATTGAAACACGTTTCCTTACAACACTTAAATATACAAAGAGCAAATAGAATGTTGTTAAGGTAAAACACAGGGTACAAACTCTGGCCAGTGCCCTGCTAATTGTTAATGAGGGTAGAAAGCAGATTTGAATGCTTCTTTTAATTAGCTTCATTAGTCATTTCCCTCCCCCCCAGGTCCCTCCCCCCCAAGATGTCCTCTGGTGGATCTTTTTTCATTTTCTCTACAGTCTCCCATTAGCCCAGGTTCATGGAGTCCTTAATGTTCATATTCAGTCATTTTAATACACCAATAAATGCGGGAAGGGCAATCAAGACTAAAGAAGGTGCAATGGCATGGAGCTGGCACTGGTGCTAGCTACAAAGGTGACTTGTCTACTGAAGACACATGGGATCCACCTGTGATGAACAAATCTGAGATGAAGGCACGCATTCTGCATTACTCTGACCTTTTAGCAGACCTGCAAGAAATAAAAACGGGCATCTTAGCTAAAATGCTAAATTTGAGAGATATTAAACTCAAATATGACTGCTTTTGTCTTCCCCACATTCACTAATCTTCTTTTATTAGATTACTTTCCAACTGTGACTTGATAGAGGCTTTCTATGCTACTTTGGCAGTGAAGAACTAAAGCATAACATTTTCTGCAGTTTTACTAGCAAAGAAAATGAGACAGTAAATGGACTCTCAGAAAGTTTCTGGTGTAAAGTACTACAATGAATTGCTTAACTCTGTGAAGAGCAAGCATCCTTCCAAAAGGAATGTCAACATCTTGCCCAGCAGTGGGATCTTGAGTTTTTTAAAAAGCGGGGACATTCCAAGACAAGTTTCTACCCAGGAAGTTTTGGGTTAATATGCTCAACTGTGTAACCTTTTGGAATGTTGCTTAAACTGCTTGTGTCTCAGTTTCCTCATCTTTAAAGAAGGGATAATGACGTTGTTGTGATCATTACATATACATACGGGAGCACTTTCAACAGTGCTTGGCCTTTAATAAAAACTGAAAAAATATTGGCAGTTATTATTATTCCAATATCCCCATGTGAAAAATATTCACCCATATTGGTACGACCTATGTGTGTGTCTGTATGAAAAATTCTATGTACAAATATTCACATATTTTTCACTATTTCCTATCTGCTATGTCACTTAATAGTTACATAAATATATGAATCAATACACGTAATGTGATAATGACTTGTGATAGATTAAAGAACATAGTTTGATGCAACAGTAACTTCAATGTCTAAGTCAGAAATGGAAATCCACACACTTGTCAAATACAATCTGTTTGCAATTACCAAAACGAAATAATATATATTACATTTTTATGGTTTTTAAATGACATTTTGAGCTTCCCAGGAAGTTCTCGTTTCACCCTTTCCCTAACTTACAAAAAGCCTGTAGTCTATTAGGAACTGCAACCCCCCACTTCCAAGCTAATTAAAGTGGTGGAGGCTTTAATTCCCCAGAGTGGAAGCTCAGTGTGAGAAAGGTAATTTGTCTGTCCAGAACAAAGATGCGGCAGCAGCCAGCAAGCATATTTAATAAATGAGCATCAAATGTCCTCTACGATGGACACACACAACACCAATTATGTAACCATGGGGGAACTGCGAAGTGACATGTAAACTAGAACATTGAATTTTTCTCCAACTGAAGAGATGTGATCTAACTCCTGTTCCACTGAAAAGCACAGATAATTCTAGATGGCACTATCACACTTTTGAGTGGAAGAAAAAAATTCCAGAGCAGACAGCAATCTACAGAAGAAAAAATTAGCCACAATTCCTGATTTACATAACCCTCTAGAAGACAGTATTCTCCCTCCTTTAGCGATACAGGTTAAAAATTTTTGTAGATCCTTGCACACTAGTGGCCTGAGATTTCAGTCCAGCTGAAATGTGAGATTTCAATCACTGTATGACTTAAAAGCTTAAAATTATTTTCCTCAGAATATACAAACACCAATGATGCAGAACAACAAATAAACTACACTGCCCAGACCCTGGGAACAAATCTCAGAATACAAGTTTAAAAGACCCTGCCGATGGGGGCCTATAGTTTCCATACAATTAACTGCCTTTAAAGAAGGGATGTTTGAATAATCAACTCATTGCTTTTAAGCCAGAGGATGCTTGAGTATATTTACTATGCATAATACACCAAAAATGTAATTGATTCTGCGAATAGAAGGAAAACGGCCAAAATAAATGTCCAATTTTCCCTACCAAAAATATGGAGAACGAGAGAGGAAAAAATAATAAAACGAAGCCATTTGTCATTTCTCCCCATCTCATCGCCTCCAGAAAAGAAATGCCAGAGGGTTTTGGGAAAATAATTTTAAAGCCTCTCCAGTTCCAAAAAGCAGTTTATGTTCCACCAGTAAGTGTGTTTTCATTAACTCTTCCCCCTTGCCCTCTAATTAATATCTCTCTGGACCACATTCAGCTTGCCCAAAACCTTTATTTATAAAAACTACCTTGTGAATTGACTGTGCTCATGGTGAGCTAAGCACCAAGGGCAAAAATGTGAGAGACTTACGCCAACAGGGAAATGTTCTTAATTAACAGCACCCCCAAAACACGGCTTCTCACCAATGTCTGACAAGAACGCATCTTTAAGTTGTATTTCCTTATGCCTTTTAAGAGCTATTAATTTTTAAGTCCACCTATCTCTTTTTTGGCTTCCAACATTAACATACACTATTAGGTTCTTATCCATTGCCTAAAATACATTTAGCGTTCCAAAATGAATATGCTACCACTGCCATCCTGGAAAAGGTGTGGAAAACAGATTTAAACGAAAGGCACAATACATGTAATCTATAAACAGGTAAACCTGGTTTATCTGCAGTTCTCCCTAAAACCTCTAAATGTATGCCATCTTGGACTGTAAAAGATGGTATGAAATCTTGCTCGAATTCCTTAGGTGCACTTTGCACTTAGTCCCTACCTAACATTGCTACTGCCTGTATTCAGTGCTTCACAGTCTAGCTACATTTTCCATCTCATCTCTACATCCTTTCATTCTCACCATGCATGCTCGTGAACTGCAACAATCATTTTTTTGTACAGTACTTTGCTAAGTCACGGAAAGAAATGGTATAAAAACCAGCAACAAAGTGAAGATCTAACTTGAAAAATAAGGAGTGGAAAAAAAAGTCTACCGTTTTATTCCTAGCACTTTTCTTCTTCTTTGCTACCAAGTGTAACTACAAATAGAGCCATCTCAAAATATTTATGTTACCATCCATTCATTGTTCTCAACTCTGCCCTATAGATTCACTTCATTAGAATCCAAATCATAAAAATCTTTAAGTATTTAGATGTCTTGGAACACCTTAAAGAAGCCTGAAATGCCTCATCAGCGGTGACTGGCTAATTTGCAGTTAAAAAGTTTGACATTTATTCTTAAAATGGTTATTCTATGTAGCTTCCCATACTAGTAAATTAAATAAAAGTGCACATAATTTCATGTAATTAACACTAAGAAGCGGAACATACATTTAAAACTACCTTGAGCAAGGGGAAAAGGACAAATATAAGCACCAAAATACGGCAGCACAATTTTAATGGTTAAAAGTTTTCAAGTATTTGTCATCCCCCCACCTCCACCACCGCATTAAGAAAATGCATTACAGAAGACAAAGAAGTCTATTTTTCCCAAGACTTTTGAAGCTTGCTAAATTCCTATTTGCAGATAAATGTTGTTTTTTTTTTTTTTTTTTTGTGATCCTTACAACAGACATTAATGAAGTTCCTATTGTAAATCCATAAAGAATTACCAAGTGAAGTGTGCACTTTTTGTTTCAATGCAATAACTCAGTGCTGTGTGATTGCCTGGGTTAATGATGAAAAAGTCAAACATACTATCAGAGCTGATGGAAAAATCTATCACCAATCTGAAATTAAAATTCATCTGTGGTCAATAAGATTTAATATCCATGCAAGTGGCGCTGTAAAGAGTAAATGAATCAATGTCATCAATACATAATCAGTATGAAATATGATGTGAATAAAATTATGCACACGAGTCATACATTTCACTCTTCTGGGCCAGTGTGGAATGAACAGTCTCTTAACTGAAGGTTGACAGTAATTGTTACAAATTAGGCACAGCAGTTATCAAAATGCACTCACTAGCATAGCTATAGGACTTATTAAAGAGATTAAAATAGATCTAAAACTATCCAGTACTGGGGGTGCTGGACAACTGTTGATCACCAATTTTCCCTCTGGAGTATCTTCTAATACTACATGATTTGTATATTTATATAATTTCCTAATTTCTAATTCTGGTCCAAGAACTTTCAAGTTGTAGATCAAGAATCAAGATTCATAAAATCTTTAATGGCACTATTAGTGGCACTAAGTGGGTTAGCAAGAACAAGAACTTGGTTTTAAAAGTAATTAACTTAATTCAAATTTTACGGTACCACCAATGAACAAAAACGCCCTCCTCTGGAATTACAGAATGTTTTGTAAAGTTACTTTTCTAAAAATAAATGAATCGTAAATTGGGTTTGGAAGGCAGGTGTCAGGATTGCTATTCCTAATGCAGAAACCATTCTTTCATGACAAAGATGTTTATTCTTTTCCTGCCATAAATGTTCTAATTTTTCCTCCCACAATAACCTATCACGTCATGTTTCTGAATTTCAAAACTGTCAAATGGAATAAATAACTGGTTATATGGAAGTTTTTTCTTTTTCTTCATTGTATCGATGATCTTTACCCTTTATATGGAAGTTTTACATTTTGTTTGCTTTTGCATGCGATAATCTTACGTTCAACATGAGTGATGCTACAGATATAACCAAGTCAGGATGTATTTTTTTTTTAACTATAAAGGATTCACAATTTAATCAGATATCCTACTTCTGAACA
>CAUYLG010030046.1:10000-111884 GCA_963573385.1 Cacajao melanocephalus
CAGCGAGCAAGGGCCCGCCGACGACCGCCACCCGAGCTTCCGGCGCGTTTCCTCGCCCTCCCCGGACCTGGAGCCCCACCCCGTCGGTCTCCGAACTTCCTCCTCTCGCTGCACTTTCCGCGCCAGTCTTCGGGCCCGAGGTGGGGGTGGAGGACAGAGGGTTTGAGAAAAGAAAAACGGAGTTTCCGAAGCTATTTGGGGCGCTTGGGTGGAGCTGAGGGGTCGGGAGCCGGGGGTGGGGGAGGGGGCAGTCTTAGGGTTCCCCCACTTTTGTAGGGTGGGGGGACATGCAGGCGTTGGTCCCTTTAAGATCCACCCTCCCCCTCCGCGCTACAACCCCCGCTTCATCCTTTTCCCTCCCTCTCTTAGAGGCCAATTTTGTTAATTAAATGTTTTGTTTGCGACGCAGCTCTCATTCATTGCGGACACGTCATTCGGAGCAGATCTAAGCCAGAGACCAGATCTCATTAGATAAAGCCCATCAGAACTAAGAAAATGGAGGAGCCACTAATTAAAGCTTTTAATTGTGCGGATTCGCTGCAGCAAGGCAGCCGCTTTATCTGAAATCTTGGAGGGAGAGGAGGCAGAAGCCCAGCTCTGCCCAGCGACACTTGGCCGCCGAGGGGGAGGGGACTGGTGAAGGCGCCCCCTCCTCTTGCAGCCCTCTCCCCCGCCCTCTGGCCGGCCTTTCCCGGCTCTCTCGCAGCTTTTTTAGCAAGTCCTCGGTTGTTTTCAAAAAACCACAATCTCAGAGTCAGACAGTTTAAACGCCCCTCAGTAAATCGCTCCGTGGTCTCCGCCGGACCTAGGGGTCCCCTTCACCTGGCGGCGCGCGAGCAGATTACTCCACTCTTCAGCAGTGGTCCCTGCGGCATTGAAAGCTTCTCCAACAAGTGGACTTGAGGGAGATTGGGGAGGGGATAGCTGAGAGGAACAAGAACGTCTGCGCTTCCCCACTTTCCCACCCTTTGGGCATCTTGATGGGCTGAGAGAAGGAACACTGAAGGAAGACTTCAGTAATTTCTTAAATTGGAGGAGAAGAGGGGCTCAGCTGCTGGTGAGCCCTGAGCAAAGTGTGAGGCCATCAATCTGGTACTGAGCTAGAACTCTCATCTCTCCTAGAAAGATCTAATGTCCTCAGGATACATCTAGTTCAAGAGGGAGCCTGGCTCCAGTTTCCAGATTCAGGGGAAAAAAGGGAAGAAAGAAGGTAGATCCGATTAATAAAGGCTCAGGGTTGGGCACACATCCTCCATTGCTCCATTAGGGCAAAGGAAAACACCAACACGTCATTTACATTTGGCCCCAAGAATAGAGAAAGGCATGGACACAATTCAGCCACTTGCCTAAATTTGTCCTGGGGGAATACAAGTGGACCCATCGTCTTTTTTATTAGTTGTAATCAGAAGCGAGGAGTTTTTGGTTTTTATTTTTTTTTAAGACACTTGGAGATGAATATGTACCATACCATTCACAGAATCTTAACAACACTCAATTTTTCCACTTCAAACCACACTCCTTTTTTTACCACAGTTTTGCTTTCTATTTAATTACAATACTGTCAAAGCTCACGGCATTGCTTGGAAGGAGGACCAGAAAGCATTACCCATGTTCCCTCTGATTTTCCAACATTTACTTCTAAAAGAACACTTAGTGAAATTAATGCTGCCATCTTAATTTAAAAATAAAAGCCCTCTCCCTTCCTGTATTTCTTTTACTTGACTGATTGAGGATGCCAGCAGAGTGGACACAGGTTGCATTATCAAAATAACTAAATGTCATTTTACTCCATCATCTTACACTAATGATATCACTGGGGTAAACATATCCACACTCAGCTCCGAACTGCACTGGGATCTTCTGCAATATTAGCTGCAGAGTAAGGCGAATCACAATGGAGCTGAACTTTGAACAAAATATCTCATCCATTGACTAACCCACACTGAAGAAAAAAATTGTCTACTAATCACTTAAAAGAAAAAGGTTTAGGACAAATTTACATAGGATGAAATTCTTCTTAAAAGTGTACGGTTTTCTAGTATCAACCGTGTGCGTGTGGGTTTTTTTTTTTTTAATTACTGGATGTTGAAACAGAACACCTCCTAGAAGCATTCATGTGCATCAGTCTATCAAACCATTTACTCAAATTAAATGTGTAATCCTTCAAATGCCTCCTTTCAAATTAATGAGTTTAAGTAGCTTGAGTTCACCTGAAAAGATCCTATAGGCACCTGACCTCCTGAATGCTTTCCATTAATTGCACTGCAACTTGTTGGAAAAGACTGCTTACATGGACATATGAATGTTCCTATACATTGCTTTAAAATGCAAGATTAGTATAATTCTATAGCCTCTTTTTCGAAATCTCTTTTGGGGATCAAGGGCAGTGATACAAACGACAACAAAAAACCCAAAACCTGAACATGCTTCAATTGAAAAAAACTGCAAATTCTACATCGAAAACCACACACTAACTGAATTATTGCAAGGCTATGCGTAACAGTATGAAGAGAGACATTACCACTAGGTTTTATTTCTTGGGGGGTATTTTCTCTATAAGAAGAATTACAAGTCTTTAAACTGACGGACAATTAGCATTTTTCACAAGGAGCACAAATAACCAATCAACAACTTTCCACTCAAAAAAGTTTAAAGATGCTTATGTAAATATCATAAGAAGCCATCACTATAGACAAATCATTTCTCAAAAACTACACTGGTATTTTTAAGTCAACCTTTGTCTCCGAGTTCCTCTGTGGGTTTCCTACCGTGTTTTAAGAACGCAGCTTAACTCCCGCTTGAAATGTTTGCTTTTAGCCGAAAGTCCAGTTGAGGCTGACCACTTAAAACTCTGGGACCAGAGGGTGCTCAACCTTTGCACATCTAATGGCCCAGTCCCACCAGATGGTCTTTACTTAGTATGGCATTTGCCATTAATTTGCCATCAGATATTGGAAGACTAACACATGCTTCCTGAACCCCTTAAATTCCGTCAACTAGAAGATTTTTGAGGTGAAGGCTGCGATGTATTCCCACAGGTGCCTACTCCTTTCCTCACAACCCTGTTAACCTTTGGCTTTGCCATTGCTCTGCTCGCCCTTCTCCAGGAAAGGCAGCAAAGTCTTACCTAATGTAGTCATTTCTGCAAAGGATCATGCCGCTCTTGGTGTAACAGGACGTGCCGATGTCGCCCAGTTGCGCCTGGCAGCAGGAGCACTTGAGGCACCGGCTGTGCCAGTAGCTGTCCATAGCATAGAGCAGAAAGCGGTCCGCAATCTTGCCCCCGCAGCCTGCGCACCGCTTCCAGGAGAGGGAGCCGGCCGTCACTGGGGGCGGCTGCGAGCTGCTGCCCGGGTTCACCATGGTCTGCAGAGGGCGGGAAGGGGACAGGGAGAGAAAGACAAAACAGGGGCGATGCAAAAGTTAGTAATCGCCGGAGGAAGAGCAAGCCCATTCCCCTCCTCCCCTCAGAGCTGCTGGAAGGAAGCAGCAGGGCAAGGGCGGGAAGGAGGCTGAGAGGGAGAGGGAAAGAGGGAGGCTCGCCGGCAGCAGCCGCCTGTTTACTTTTCTCAAGCTTTGTTCTGGGGCCACGAGCTCCTCTCAACTTTCCTGCGCCTGCCGCCGCTGACAACTTCAGCTCCGGTACTGTCAAAACTCCGAGAGCAGGCTCCGCGGCGCGCTCCACCCCTCGCGGCGCCTCCTCCCAACCCCCGCCTCCGCCCACTGCCCCCTCCTCCCCTCCTCAGCCGCCCGCCTCCAGCAAATGAGGGTCAAACCCACCCACCGCCGCGCCCGGCCCCTCCCCAGCCCCCGCCGATCCCCGAGAGAGAGCCAAGGGGAGTGGGGAGGCGGCGGCCCCGCCGGAGCCTTGTTCTCTCCCGGGCGCTGCCCTGGGAAGTGCAGCTGCAGTTCACAAGTTGGAAATAGTTCGGTTTTCCGAAAGGGAAGGAGGGAGGGACGAGCAGACGGGAGATGGAGAGAGTGGTGGTGGGAGGGAAGGCAAGGTGGCGGGAGGGGGGTGCAGTGTGTAAAGTTGCGAAACTGGTTTTTCGTATTTTAAGCAGCACCTTTCACATGCCATTGTGGTGACCGCCATCTCCCATTATTGTTCCAAATCTCATTTCATTTTGAAGATCAATGAGTGTTTTCTCTGGGTTTTCAGGACACAGGCAAGAATAATAGATCATTGAACTTTAGGATGCCTGTTAACTTCCTATACAAACACTCTCCACTTTGGTCTCACTAATCTGCCCTTGATCAGCAATTTAAATGCTAAAGCTTTGTTCCTCCAAAAGGGGGGTGGGGGGGCAGTGTTACAGATAATGTGTGAGAAGGCACCATTAAGGGATGCACAAGTTATATTCGAGCCCGTCCTGCCATCACCAAAAACTGCTTTAAAAAAAAATTCCCCACTCTTTCTAATGAATGCCACAAGAGATGCAACTGGGGTATAATATAGGAATCAAATTTATAAAGCTTAGTCTAAACCGATTAATTTGTTGCCTTCAATCCCGAGTCCAATAAAGTCCTAGTGTTCCTCCAGTCACTTATTCTATAAAAAGATCAAGTTATTTACTGCCAATTAAGCAGCCTGTTTTGTCTTTGTCCTCTGTAAGCCGAGAGTGTGGGCTCCCCCTGAGGCTCCCGGCTATCTGCTCAAGACATTCAGCTGATACCTCAGAAGAAGGCGAAGTTTGCCTGTCCCCGGCCCAACTTGGCTGCTGCAAAAAAACGAGGAAGAGGGAACGAAAGAAGGAGTCCAGTTCCTTAAATAGGCCGATTTTAAACACATTTCCTCCGAAAGAGTCCCGGAACGTGTGTCCAGTGACCGCACAATAAACCAGAATAAGAACTGCACCAATTAAGCTGTAACAAAACCCTGAGACTTTGGAAACAGGACCACTCTAAAACCCATTAGCATTGCATTTATCCGAATGCATCATACCTTTATGTAAATTGATTTATCTGATGCATTTACTCGAGGAATTGCTTTTTGTTACAATTTCAGCCCTAACCCAAATGAATCTGCATTTCCTGCCCTAGGTCTTTAAACTGTTTCCCCCCGCCCCCCCCTCAACGTTTTAATCGCTCCGAATTCCTTTTTAAAAGGAGAAGGAGGGAGGAGATTCCAAGCTCTTCCCCGCCCCCATCTTTAGTGAGAGGTAAATATATATGTATTTTTTTTTTTTGAAAAGGAAACATTACACTGAGAAAAGCATCCAGTAACCCCATTAGCTAAAGCTCTTAAGGACAAGCAATACCTTAATGCTGATTAAATCTAAAAGAGATGAATCAAGAGGACTGACCAGAAACTGACTCCCCTGATAACTAAGGACGGGCCCTCATCAAGTTTCATTTAGAGTTGGAAAAAAAAAAAGAAAGCTTTTAAGTTAAATAGGCTTATACTCTAGTAATTACATAGCCAAGCAATTTAGGTCCTGGGATAGTCAGTGAAATAGAAAGCAGAACTGGCAGCTAGAGGCAAAATCTGCCCCCCTTTAACAACGTCTCTGGTGTTTTTTAATGGAGACCAAGGGAGGGACAAACGTAACGCTGGCAATTTGTAGTACAAAAATGGATGCTTAATTCATGTCTTGATTTTAATTAGGTGATTCACCGGATTTCTCCTGGATTGGAACAAAAGACTTATGAACCAAGAGGAATTTTTTAAAAAGAACCAGCAATACCGAATCCTGCTCACTTAGATCCATCCTGCCACTGTTTCAAAAATAGTGTTTACTAGAAGGGGGGTATCGTGACTATTCCCACCCCCCCAATACACTACTTCTCATACTTAAATCCTCATCTAAGTACCCCTTGCCTTTCCCTTATGAACCAAAAATATCCCCACCCCCTCTAGGGTCCCCACCAGCCCAGTTTCCAAGAAGAGCCCTTTTGTAAGCAGGAACCGCTACAAAGCTGGCGGCCCCGGGCTGCCCTCCGCGCTAGCTTGCAGGCCGGCCTCGGTAGTTTCAGACTCGCGCTTTATCTAAGCCGACGTATTGTTTACTTGCAATTTGGGACGGTCAGGGTAAGGAAGCCAAAGAAAACAGCCCTGGCCCGAATCGGCCCCCTCCCTCCCTCTCCCCGCTCCCGGCCCGCGGCTCCTCAGCCGCCCCCTTACCTGCTTTTCCCCTATATTGCAATATTGCGAGAGGCGGCGGCGGCGAAATGCGAGCGAAGCCACTCGGCTTCCAGAGAAGGGGCGCCTGGGCTGGCGGCGCTGGAGGGAGGGAGGGAGTTCTCGCAGAAGCAGGAAAGGGGAGGAGGGGGCTAAGGGCGGCTTTTTTTTTTTTTTTTTTAAATCGCGTTGCTCTGGGGCGGGTTGGGGGCCCCCGCGAAAGTGTCAGTCTCAGTCCTCGTCCTTCTCCTCCGCCTCCGGCTGCGCGCGAGCAGCTGCAGGAGCCCTCGGCCCGCGCGGCGCGGCTTCAGGCGCGGCGCAGCGGCAGCAACTGCTGCAATCGCTGCTGCAAGTTTGGCAATGTGGCTTCACTTTGTATATTCCCCCGCCCGGCGGCCCCCGCCCCCGCCCGCGCTCCTCCCGCTCCTCCTCCTCCGCCGCCGCCTTCCTCCCTCCCGCGCGCTGGCTCGCTCGCTCGCTCGCTCCGGGCAGGCAGCGGCGGCTCGACTGAGCTCCCTGCACCTCCGGCCCGGAGCAGCCGCAGACACAACAGCCCCGGGAGCGGCGGCGGACGGTGCGGAGGCCGGTAGGCGGGCGCGCCCAGGAGTCGGGGCTGCGGCCGGCCGGGCCCGGAGCGCTGGAGCCTGCGCCGCTGCCGGGGCTGTTGCCGGGGCTGCTGCTGCCCGGCTTGGAGGCGGCGGCGGCGGCGGCGGCGCTGGCGCTGGCCTCTAGCCGGCTCGCTCGCTCCCTCCGCGGCTCTTACACATGTGTTACTGACAGAGCAAAATCCCAACTACTCCCCGGCTCTGCCGCCGACGTCAGCGACCCTCAGCCACTGGGCGGCCGGATTGTTCAGGCGGAATAATAAAACCTGCCAATCCGGGGAAGGACAAAGGGATGACTGAAACGAGACTCGGGGGGCGGGGGAGAGAGCGAGGCGGCGGAGCGGGCCGACCGAGGAGAAGGGAAGGGCCCGAATCAGGTGGGGAGAAGTGACACGGGTGCCTGGCGCCGGGGACCCACTTGGGCTGCCCTTCGCGACCCGGGATCCGGAGCTGAGATGCGAGGGCGCCGCACCTGCCTTCTCAGCGCTCGGGGACCCTGAGGACCTGCGCCCGCTTGCCCCTCGGGGACTGCCATCCCCTCGATCCGAGAGGGCACCCTTAGGAAACTTCTCATCTTTCTCAGAAATGGGTCTCTTCCTGTTTGGGAAGATAAGTCCTGCATCTTAGGGCAGTGGACCTCTGTCCCCCAAATGCACACGCACACGCGCAATGCAGAAGAGGATTTTTGTTGTTGTGTCTTTAATTCACGATATTGGAGATTTGTGAACGGTGGTGGAAGCTTAGTTAACAAGGTAGAAACGTAAGGGAAGTAATAGTTGCTAGCTAAATACTGCCTACTTACCCTCCCTCATTCCCCCATTTCCCCGAGTATAAAAGTGCCTAGCAGACATTTCATAGGTCCTTGTCAATTGCTGGTGATGTAGGAGCACGGTCCTTATTTTAAAAGTTGACGAAAACTTCAGGGAGAAAGACTTGCCCGACCACCCTCCTTACTGTGGAGGATGAGAGGCGGAAATTCTCATAGCCCCCAAAAGCAATGGATGTAATTGCAAGATTTGCAATCTCACAGCCTCCGGAGAGTAAGAAATGTCACTTCTACTATAAATCAGGTTTTGAGGAATGCTTTTAGGGTGCTAGCCTGAGAGTCTTTTTCCAAGGCCGAAGCACAGCCTGGATGCTTGAATTACCTAGGCATTCGACTTTACTCTGCCAAATAGGTTTAATAAATCTCCAAACTGAGGCTAATATTAGGCCTGATTATTGTTAGTAAGTTCCAGAGAGATTTTTCTGGTGGAAATTATCATGAAAGTGCAAAACCCTTCTGCTAAGTATCATTAAGTAAAACCAGCCTTGTGGGACAAGTTTTCATATTGTATTACACACAGTACTACTAGATTGAGGAAAGGAACCTGAAAGAGAATCTGGTGAGACAATGCAGATGTTGAACATCTATGGTTTTAGTGTCTATTTGGGGGATTTTTGTCTTTCAAACCGTCAAAATGAATAAGGCTGCATAAGAAAGAATAATTATTGCCCATACAATCAGGTAGAGGGCATTTTAAATATCAATTCAAATACTCGTTTTTTAATTCTAGCTTCTTAAAATTAAATGAATTAATTATATTGATTTGTATTTAAAATTGCACTATTATGATCAATTCACCTTGTGTGCATATAGAAAACATTTTTAAATGGTAATTAAAATGTCCTACACGGAAAACAGCTGCAGATGGGCATAATTAATTAAGGACCAACTTAGAAAAGATGTAATGCTGCTTGAAGGTTAGTCAAGAAAACTCAAACCAAATGAGGAAAGGAACCCCATAAACAAATAATACATTTGAATTCCCTGGTTCATTTTCAATTTGTTAATAATTTATAATAAAACGAGATGACACAAGATCTTAGTGGGGGCTACAATTAAGTTATGATTTGTCATGGGCAAGTAAATTTCCTTCTCTGGGCCTTACTTTTCTCATGTACAAATGAGAAAAGCCAAATGGTCTTTAGTTTTCCTTTTTAAAAATGATTTTCTTAGATAGAACACATAATGCATAGATACATAATGAACTGTGGTACTTTTCAGTATTTTTCCTGAAGTATATACACTAAAATGAAATCTTAATTGCTGAAGGGAATGTCAGACATTTAACCAGACACGTGTTCAGCCATCACTGAGTGATTATCCAAAGGATCCCGGTAGTTGTTTGTGGAAGGAAGGAAAGTGAGATGGCTAAAACTTTGAATACAGAGCTCTAGGCTACAAGGGCCGACATTTTAGGAGGTGGTTTTAGTGTTTCAGCTCTAATTCTGTGTGGAGTGAGGTTTTTAAACATGTTCTGGTAGATTAGAGTGGGTGGGAGTGTATTACCAGAGAGCTTTATGTGCTGATGTGTGGTTATAGAAATACAAAAGCGATAATGGCTAACAGTCTCTCTCTTCTGAGAGGTAGGGAGTAAATACATTCGCTGTAATCAAAATTCAGGTGTACTTTAACCACAGCGCCACCTCTCGGTAGTCTTTATTTCTGCATTCTTTGCATTTAGCAGTCCTTTCTCATCCTGATTTGTGGTCTGAAAGTGCCTGGTTGAGTGGGTAGCAATGTCAATCTTTTCTTTCCACTGATACGAGACACAAAAACCGTGTAAACACACACAAATTCATTATGGGTAAAAAAATTCTATATTTGGATATTCTTCAAACAAATATTAAAAACAGTGCATGAAGTGATATTCCTGGTATAAAGTAAAATTGCCTAACTTGAAATAATGTTACATTGTGCCCCACAGTTCAAGAAACCTCTGCTGATATCACACATTAGTCATTCAGCCTACTCATCTGCAATGAGATATAAGAGTATGGGGCTTTGAAAAGAAAGATACATGTAAATGGTTTCTTTCTTGAATCCTAATTAAATGTGGGAACCATATTGATCCTAGATCAAGCCCCTGTTTTCTCCACTTGCCCCAGAATTCTTTGTTCATAGTTTCCTTTCTCGCTTATGTCTTTCAGTCATAATCATTCTTTTCTCCAAGTGACAGTTCTCTAAGAATGTCCTCTGGACAGTCAGAAGTTCTCCACAGACCTGTGCAGCCTTTAATGTCTGGAGAAAGTCTAGACTATTTGATGCTGATGTGACCTCCAAGACAACACGCCCTAGCTCTCTCTCAGGAAAAAATATTCTGTCCTTTTAATGTCAATGCAAAACCGTTTTTGAAGAAAGTCTTTTTAGGAAGGAAATTAAAAAAAAAAATCTGCTCACCTTTACCTTTATTGCTGTCATCACAGAGATCCCTTGATATTGAAAGTCTCCTCCAACGTGAATACAAAAAGCTTGAGTCTAGGGCAACAATTCCACGGTGTAAAAGGTGTGGAGCGAAAAAGGAACAGTAGTTACCGACAGACAGAACCCAAGGAAGAGGAAGGACAGGTTAGGTCCTGGGCCAGTTTTTTTTTGTGGTGGGGAGTATGGCACAGTAAGTAGAGTCAGGGACCTGCTGCTTTGTTTAAGGAATTTACAGCCACAGTGGCCCATACCTGTAATCCCAGCACTTTGGGAGGCTGAGGCAGGCGAATCCCTTGAGTTCAGGACCATCCTGGGCACCATGGCAAAACTCCATCTCCACTAAAAATGCAAAACTTCAGCTGGGTGTGGTGACATGTGCCAGGAGTCCCAGCTGCTTGGGAGGCTGAGGTGGGAGGATCACGTGAGCCCTGGAAGTTGAGGCTGCAGTGAGCTGTGATTCTATCAGTGCACTCTAGCCTGGGCAAAGGGAGTAAGTCCCTGTCTCAAGAAAAAAAAAGAAAGAAAAAGAAAAAAAAGAGGAGAATTCAACATCTTGAAAAGCCTATATTTCAAAGAACCATATCTTAGCTTTAAAATCGATATTTAATAATACTTTGATTTTACTGACGGCCTTTTTAAGTCTTTCTGAAAATTCTTTATAAATATCTCACTAAATGTTTCATGTGATAAATGTTTCTAATAGTTGCCTTATTAGAACATTTTTGTTTTTTGTTAAAGCAATCCAGATGACGTAAGTATCCCACCAAATTATGTTAATCAGTATTAACTACTATTTTTAAGGTAATATACAAGCATAGTGAAGAAGTTGATATTATGGCAATAAAATAACAGATCACTGAGGAAAAGGAAACAGCATTGACATTGTGATTGGAAATATAATTTAAGATGTAGATTTTGATTTTAATTATTCCATTTGATTAAGGCATTTGAAACTCCTGGAGTTGATGGAAAGGTGAAAAAGACAATAGGAAGGAAGAAAACACCTCTGTGACCCAACATTTTGCCTGATTTAGCAAGACCACTTGAAAATATTCACATGAATGACTCATTGTCTTCATACAGTTTATTACCGCAGCAGCAGGACATTACAGATCCCCCACATTTGCCTCAGAACTATCAGCAAATCTTTTTTTTTTAGACAGAGTCTCCCTCTGTCTCCAGGCTAGAGTGCAGTGGTGCAATCTCAGCTCACTGCAACCTATCTCCGCCTCCTGGGTTTAAATGATTCTCCTGCCTCAGCCTCTCAAGTAGCTGGGACTACAGGCGCATACCACCATGCCCAGCTAATTTTTGTATTTTTAGTAGAAACAGGATTTCACCATGTTGTCCAGAATGGTCTAGATCTCCTGACCCCGTGATCTGCTCACTTCGGCGTCCCGAAGTGCTGGGATTACAGGCATGAGCCACCACACCTGGCCATGTTAGTGTCAGTTTTAATTCTAGTATTGTTATAATTAAGCATTTTCTCTGTGTGAATTTGTAATAAGATGTATTTCAAAGTACAACATTGGTTTCTATTTGTTCACCAAAAAAAGTTGATGAAAATATGCTAATATTTATGTTATGATAACATAACATCACTATTCATCCAATTGTAATGAATGACCCTGTTGGAATTAGGGAAGTACAATCCATAGCTGTCCTTGGACTTGAAAAGCACACATTTCTACTCTATATAGAGCCATAAATTTTTTAGAATAAAAAGAACAACCAGATATGGATTTTTTTAAATAATAAAATTGAGTAACTCAATTGACTAAAATGTGTTCCCTCCACACAGAGGTACACATTATAACGTCATCATTTATATTTCTCAACATAAATCAAATTTCATAATAAAATTGTTTTTGATGAATCACCACTTCTTTTCTAGCTTCCAAACATTCTGACAGAGAAAGCAAATTTGTCAATTTCTCTGTGTGATAAGAAATCACTGAAAATATATTTAAGACCTTTAGTCTAAGATAGTAATTTTTTTTTTTGGAAGTTTTGTTTAAAAGGAAAACATTCAAGTGAAGCCATTTTCAAATTTGGAGAAATAACTGAAGAATAAAATAGACTTTCTTTTCAGCGTTTTTTTCAATGCCATCTGCTATACTCTCTGACAATAAGACCAGGAGAAGTCATTACAGAACAATACTCTGGAAACAATTCGCTTCAAAAAAGAATGAAAACTTAAGCAACACTACCTTCATACATGTTTGTTCTAATTACAGTGTTAAAACATCCCGGCATTGTCCCCAGATGCCTCTCTCTGTCCTCTTTTTATTGCTTTTCTCCACTGAGATAACATTTAACACTGCATTGAAATTCCTACTTACTGCTTGTGTCCAGTAGTAAATCCTAGCACATTATTAGAATATCTGCCTGTTATCAGCTCAGTCAGGGAATGAATTATTGACCATAACTCATTGCTGGGAAGACTACATATGACACTCCAGTGAAGTTTTGATAATTTCTAGAAGTCATGGTAATTTATGGAAGGGGGTTTTGATTGATCTCCCACCACCTATTTTGCACCTATCAGTAAATAGGACATATATTGATGGCCTACTTGAACTCCACTAACAATATGGGGGAATTCACAATTTAACCATTTCTTTTTTTTTCTGGTATGATTTCTATTAAAACGATCACTTAGTTTCTATTAATTTTCATCTGTGTGGTTTACTCCTGATAGGGAGGAATCACATATCTCAACTCCTGAATACATAACATCACTATTCTAATAATGATTTAGATATAGTCCTCATTTGTAGTTATACCAGCCTCTGCCTTTTGGAAAGAAAGCCCTGATATCATTGGAACAGATGGAGGTGGAGCAGAACAAATACTGAAAGATTTTAAAAGGCCTCTTCGAGTGTTGTAATACAGCTGATAGAATAAAAGAGAATTTTTTGAATTAATGGATAGTAGGCAAGTTAGTTATTATTTGGAAAAAAGTTTATAGTGTTTTGATATAAAATGTACAGATACCATTTAATATGATATAACTGTCCCTTTAAAGTTCATTTGCCAGAACATTAAATAACAATCACCACCAATCCCAACTCTCTTTTAGTTTTAGGCTGATTTTCCTCCTGTCTCATTTTTTGCTGGATTTCTCCAAATTCAATTATTTCTCAGGGTAAACTCTACTAGACAAATGTTTCTTTTATTTCCTTACTGAGTTTTCGTCATTGTGATTTCATTATTGTTTTATTTACTATAAGAATTGTTTTCTAGAAAAACAACCAGTATTTTCAGCTCTTAATATGTAATATATAGCAAGCAATATAAATAATAATTTAAAATTTAATGGTTATTTCCCAGATGACATTTAAAACATGTCTAGATTTCTAGAAATTTTATCTTATACCCAGTAGTATTTAATAATCTGATGCAAAAATGATAGTGTCTCTTTTGCCAGGGCAGTCAAGATTGGAGGCGGGTAACTTGACTGAACACTTGGCTTAAAAAAAATAATTCTTTTTTCATTTTATCTTAATTTAGTAGCTTCTAGCAGTCATCTAAACAATCTTAAAATTAAAAGATAATGTTAATGGGAGAGACTGTTGTCACAGGATAATGGTTTCCTGCTGCTAGATTAATGCAGTGGCAATAATACTGGAGCATTTATTGAAAATAAAGGGAAAGACAAAACCAGGAGATTTATTTTTAAAGCAGGTGTCATGGATCCTATGACACCATTGTGTTATAATTACTTTGTTTTAATTTTACCAAATGGCTGATGGAGAATGGCCCTTTCCCTGATGGGTGTGGGGTGGCAATGACCCTGGCTACATCCCCACTACCGGAGAGCGATACTTTGTGTCTAGAGGATACTGTTGTGTGATTCTTCCAATCAGAAGACAGCTTCTAAAGGCTGTGTAATTTAAAGAAACAAATGCCAAAAACGCACACATAAATTTGTCCTTGCCCAAACAAAAAGCAAGAGTCTACTTAACAGTGTCATCAATTGTTCTTGAAACATTCATAAACTCCCATATTAGCACCCAACTACACTGCTCTCCAGCAAGCCCCAGGAATGGCCTATACAACAAAAGCTCTGTCCATAGATGTTAGTCACTGTAGCCAACTGTCCTGGATTTACCGTCTTTGAATACATAATGATGATCTGGGGCTAAGTAATAGACTTTTCCAAATGGCATTCTCATGGGAATGCCATGGTAGTCAAAATTCTAAGATATACCCCCAAGATTCCCTCCTTGGGTATGTGTGCCCTTCATAACCCCTTCTCCTTGAGTGTGGGTGGGCCTGCCCTAATCAGGTGAGCCCTTGTGAGAGAGGGTCTAGAGGCAGAAGACACGAAGGAGATTCAGAGCTGCGGAAGATGTTCTCCAGTTGTCCTGGAAGGGGCAGACTGCCATATGTGAGAGGCTCTATGGGGAGGCCACACAGCAAGCAAGGACCTATGTGCAGCCTCTAGGAGCTGAGATCAGTCCCTGGCGAAAAGCTGGCAAGGAATTGGGATCTCAGTCCTACTGCCATAAAGACATGCATCCTGCCAACAACCAGTGACCTTGGAAGGAGAACATAAGCCTCAGATGAGATGGCAGTCCCAGCTAACACCTTGATTTCACCCTGGTGAGACCCCGAACAGAGAACCCCTCTGCACCATACATGAATACCAACCTACAGAGGCTCTGAGATAACAAACCGGTGTTGTTTTAAGCCACTGCATTTATGATCATTTGTTATGCAGCAATAGAAAGCTAACCAATGCAGTGAGAAAAAGCCAAATGAGGTATTTGGTTGCCATCTCTTTCTCTCTACTACCAATTCTTCCATTTGTTCCCTATTGTCCAATCTTCCTCTCTAGCACAGCCTGGGACAAAAACCTGGAGTGTCCTCACTACAACCAGGATTTGTACCAGTTAGGATATAGGTTATAAGCAAGAAATACCAATAACTAACTCATGCATGAGGGAATATATTAAAAGATATCAGGCGTTCTTAGAATTAATGCAAGGCCTGAAGACCAGTCTGAGAAAAGCAAGAGCCAGAGGTGCTCTAAAAAGTTAGGAAGTAGGAATTTCAACAGTGGTCTCCTAGCAGAAATAGGGTGGTTAGTATGGTGTTGCCTGGACAAATGACCTTCAGCTGTTCCTGTTCTTCCTAGGGCCACCTAGTGAACTTGCAAAATCCCTAAAAAGAGCCTCCTATTGGGCACTCTGTCAAATGCCTGACTCTTAAGGAGCAGGCCTCTTAGGGCTTCTACAGTTGGAGCAAACCCTGAAAGTCCCCTCCCTCCCAGAATCTGTAGAGTGAAAGAGAGGTAATCCCCTACAGGAAAATAGATAGTGGACATTTTTTTTAAGGTATGAAAGTCAGCCAAATTGTATGTGGTCAGTGGGTGAATGCTAGACTCATGTATGAGGAGGGGCGGAGAACCAATCAGACAATCACATTCAAAGCAGGTCATCAAAAAAATAGGAGTTTTGGGTCACAAGTCTGAGAAACAGATATCTGCAGCACATGGGGCCATCTGAGCAAATTCTAGACCCAAGAATCCAACTGGCTTCCTACATGCCCCACACTTGGGTAGTTTAGACCTATGTAGACCAGCCAGAATAAGACTGAGATCTACCTCCTTTGTGTCTAATACTCATTAATTTCTTACTTGTCACCGTATCATAAGCACCATATTTCCTACCTCTTGGGATTATAAGTGTCCATGACTATTTGCAGGGGGAAAGCAGGTGGGGAAGATATTACACATTTCAGAGTTGTAATACACATGTTCAGGAGGGCGGTCGGAAAACCAGTCTGGTAGGTTCAGGGTATTGCAGGGTTTGCATCAATTGACACGCAAATGGGCTCCTGGCTTTCTTTGTTTTATTTACCTCAATTAAAATTGTGCTATCCTCAGTTCATTCATACATTCAAAAAACATTTATTGAGCACCTGTTAGGTGCCAACCAATGTTCAAGGTGGTAGAGATACAGCAGCAAAGAAAGCAAAGCCCCTGCCCTCATGGCATTTATAAATTATTGTATGTTAGAAGGTAGAACATGCTATGAAGAAAAGGAAGCAGGGTCAGAATGATAGGGAGTGGTAGGGCCAAGTGGAAAGGCTCTTGGTGGTGGAGCACAATTTTGTGTAGGTGAGTCAGGGGAGGCTTCAATGACAAGACAATATTTGCCTAGAGACATAAGGAAGTAAAGGAGCCATGCTCCTAAGGGAAAGAGAATTCCAGGTAGAAGCACCAGTGTTGCAAATGCCCTAAGGAAGATATGTGCTCAGTATGTTTTAGAAGCAGGTAGGAGACCAGGTTGCCCAGGGTATAGTAGATGAGATCAGAGTTTAGATTGGGACAGATGTGGGACCTGGGCTTTTACCTGGATGTTGTTAGAGGATTCTGAGCAGAAAAGAGATATGATCTGATTTACACATTGAACGCTTTATCTTGGTTGCTGGGTGAGAACAAACAACAAAGCGGGAAGCAGCAGAAAGATCACCATAGAGGAGGTTCTTGCAGAAATCAAGCAAGAGATGATGGTGGCTAGAACCACAGTGATAGCAGAAGAGAAAGTAAAAGTGATCAGATTTTGGATATACCTTGAATATCTGAGGCAGATAGAACTACCATTTCTATTTCAAAATTTACATTTGCGTTCATGCACCTTTGACGGTCTTTGGTGTTTCCATGTTTCATGGCAGCTATACCTTCCCTTCTGTTTCTGAGAAGTTGGACAGGCACTACTCCCCATCTGTCACCCCACAAAATTCCTCTTTTCACATTCTGAGTTTATGTCAGAAATAGCCATAATATTGTTTTTCACTCAGATATTCCAATTTTAACTCAGAAGGAAGAAATAACAAATAATGAACCTCTCAAGGTATACCAGACACTGAGCTAAGGTTCTTTCCATAGAGCAATTCATTTAATGATAATAACTACTTGATTAAATAGGCATCATTGCCTCCATTTTAACATTGAGGAAACTCAGATCATAAATGTTAAGTGATTGCCCAAGAATAGTGTCAAAGCTGAGGTGCAAAACTTGGAATTCGGCAAAGCTTTACAGATTGAAGAAACTTTCCACAGTCCACTCCTAATAA
Organism: Cacajao melanocephalus; assembly: GCA_963573385.1. Classification (NCBI taxonomy): domain Eukaryota; kingdom Metazoa; phylum Chordata; class Mammalia; order Primates; family Pitheciidae; genus Cacajao; species Cacajao melanocephalus. The sequence goes on from CAUYLG010030046.1 coordinate 27,060, forward strand.
ATTAGTCTGTGCAACTTGAGCTTCTAAACCTGTGGTTCTCAACTGGGGATGGTTTTTGCCCCCCAGTGGACATTTAGCAATGTCTAGAGACACTTTTGGTTGTCATACTGGGGAAGCAGGGAGTTGCTGCTAGCATCAGTGGGGAGAGGCCAGGGATGCTGCTAAACATCCTACAAGGCACAAGAAAGCCCCCACAACAAAGAATTATTCTGCCCAAATGGTGTTTTAGTAGTTGTTGTTTGTTTTGTTTTTTAGATGGAATCTCCCTCTGCCACCCAGGCTGGAGTGCAGTGGCGTAATCTCGGCTCACTGCAGCCTTCACCTCCTGGGTTCAAGCAATTCTCCTGCCTCAGCATCCCAAGTAGCTGGAATTACAGGCCCCCACCACCCCTCCCGGATAATTTTTTTATATTTTTAGTAGAGACGAGGTTTCATCATGTTGACCAGGTTGGTCTTGAACTCCTGACCTCAGGTGATCTGCCCACCTCAGCCTCCCAAAGTGCTGGGATTACAGGCGTGAGCCACTGCGCCAGGCCTTTTCTGCCGAAATGTTAAAAGTGCCGAGATTGAGAACACTGTTCTTAACCATTGTTCCATCACAGGACTGTCACAGTAGAAGTAACATAAGCTATGAGACACTTATTAATAATCTTTCATTAAGATCTAAAACTAAGGAAGTTTCTGTAGCCAGAACAATTTCAGTGTGTTGGTTGGGGTTAAATTTATAGTCACCCATGGAAGTTGTACCCAGTACATTCCATCGCACAATGCTCTGTGCTCACATAAGCTCAAGAATACAAAAGCAAAACTGTAAAATGAAAATTAATAAATGTCCAACTAAATGTCTACAAATGGTAGTGGATGAACTTAACAATTGCAATATAATTCACTTCTTATATAGGCAAGTGCAAATTATATTATTATGGAATGTATTTGATATGATTTGGGCAGATATTCCAAAAGCAAGATCTTTCTAGTCGCCACAAAATTCTGATAATAGTTTTACAGTCATTGTTTTAAAGAGTGAAATCAGGAACAGGGCAAAGCTATACCTGAATGAAGTGAGATGCTAAATTGTGCCAAGATTTGACAGAAATGCATTCAGGCAACAGAAACAGCAAATGCAAAGGCTCTGGGGTGGACATAAGTATGGCGTGCTTAGAGTTAGCTCATGCTGCTAGAATGGAGTGAGAGGGATGGAGTGTAACAGAAGATACTGGTGAAAGAAACAGAACCTTTAGATTTTAATCTAAGAACATTGGGAAGCCATTGGAGGGTGTTAAGTGGGGTTGTGCCATTATCTGATTTCATTTTTAAAGAAGTTAACTGGCCCTTGGAGAAGAATTGATTAGAGGGATATGTGGCAGAAATTACTCCAAGCTTACCCCAGGATTCGTTTTCCTTCTTAGAAATAGAGCCCCAATTTGAACTGTGTATGTTGGCACCTGGAATAAAGGGCTGCATTTCCTAAACGTCCCTTGCTGCTCTATAGACCATGTGACTACATTTCAGTCAATAAATTCTATGTAAGAGGAAGTGTGGCTAGGACTTGCAGGAATGTGTTTAAAGAGGGCTCATTCAGCTCTCTTCTTCTTCTCTTCTGTTTCTTCCTTCTTTGGGCCTGAAATGTGTACCTAATCACTAAAGTGTCACCATGAGATGGACTTGAGGGTGGCAGTTGTGTATTAGGACAAAACCTTGTACTAAGATGATCGAGCAGATGAAAGACGGAGGCCTTGATGAAAGACAGGTCCCTGGCCATACTATGAAGTTGCCAAATCAACACTGCAATAGTTACTTCCAAACATATGAGAGAGAAATAAACGTATCTTGCTTAAAACTTTTTACATTTTTTACAGAGAGTTGAAATTAATTCTAATTGACATAGTGGAAGCAAAAGTGGAAGTGAGAAACTAATAAAGAGATGACTGCAGTATTCCATGTGAGAGATGAGGTTGATATGGACCAGGGCAAATGGTGCAGTGGTGGGAGGTGTAAGATACCAAATATACTTTGAAGGTAATGTTAAGAGCACATGCCAATGCCTTTTTTGGGTAACTAATGGGAAAGAACAAAATCAAGGATGATTTTTCATTTTCTGGGATAAGCAGATGAATGGGCGCTGTCCTTTTCTGAAATGGGAGGCCCGGAAAAGGATTATGGGGTAAGTCGAGATTCTGTTTTGGACTAAGCATAATAAGATTGAGATCCCCATTTAACATCCATGTAGTGAAGTTGAGAAGTCAATTAGATATGTAGGTCTGGAGCTCATGGGAGAGGTCTATGCTATAGAAATAAATCTAGAAATTTTTAATATCTAAAAGGTGTCACAACCATGAATAAGACTACAAAGGGCCAATGATTGAGCCCTGGGGTGACCCAACTTTAGAGGTCATGAAGGGGAGAAAGAGCAAGTCTAGTACTTGAAGAAAAGGAGGTAACAAAGTTGGAGGAAAACCACAGGACACATGAGGAAAATGTAAGAAGAACACTAGTCAAATCTGTAAATGTTGCTGAGAGCCCAAGGTGATGATTGAAAATAGGTCATTGAATTGGCAAGATGGGTTTATTTGGAAGGGAAGTACCCATTAGACTTCCTTCCCCCTTTATGTCTCATTGGCTAGAACAAGATCATATGCTCAGCCCTACACCAATCCTGATTCAATCCCTGGGGGCTGAGGAGAAAAACACCTTCCCTTGTATCAACTGATATCTGCCTTGAAAAAAAAAAATCAGGAATTGATTAGCAGAGAAGTGGGGGCAGGGAAATGGCTGATGTTTAGACAATAAACAGTGTCTGCCTCAATACTTTTTATTGTGACATGAAAATTCCAAGCCTCATCACAGTTAAGGCTAGTACTACATTGGGCACATGTAGTAAAGTGATCTGCTGCTCTTTTTGCTGTTGCCATTGATCTTGTGATGAACTGCTTGTCAGGCATTTGTATACTATTAATTGCAAAATAATCACTCCCATCTTCAAGAAATGCGACACACCAAAGACTTCTAAAACTAAATAAAGATTCTGTCAAGTGAAAAAAAGAAATGAATCAACTGCATGGATTTTTTTTTTTCTCCTCTAAAATTCTAGAGCCACCTGCTTGTCAGCTTGGAAGGGTAAAAACATTTTTGCTCTTTGGTCACATGCATAAAAGTTACAAAGTTATTACTGACCAAGTGTTTAAAAAATGATGCTAGAGATTATTTTTTAAAAAGCATCCAAGAGAATTCTCCATGTTTACCTTAAAATTTGGATCTCTTACCGTCTACTTCTCCGTTCTCTGGTAAAATCACCTTTATTTGCCTTCATAAAGTGCCTTAAAGTTAGCATTCCATTGTCATTTGTCTCAAAGACTGAGACAGGTTCTGGGAACTAGTCTCTCTTACTTCCTCTAACTCTGCTGCCAGATATGGAAACTGTGCTTATGAAATGAGTGGGTGGCACCGGGAAGCAGGGAGTCCTGCCTTATTCACAGCAAATGCGATCCTGTGAGACTGGGCCTGGCCTCTTCCTCATAATAATAAGCTACACATGTGTTACCTGCACCGTAGGAATGCTATGTTGCCTCTCAAGAAAATCTGAAGACACCAAAAGCTGCTGGAGCAAAATGAATAAGGAAATAATGACAGAGGGCCCACCATGTCTGGGTAAAGCCCTTCACACAGCGTACAGCACCGCGTAGGCCCTCAATCAATGATAGCTCAACGAACACAAGATACTGCAAAACACACAGAGGGGTCATGTCCTCTGGGCTTTTAAAATCTAGTCTAAGAAGAAAGAGTTAAAGATTAAGAAACAGCTAAAGGCAAGAAGAGAATTTTGGCATGCTGTTTGTATCAGCTGCAGAGTAAAGAGACAAAGGAGACTACCAGATGGCAGTGAGTAAAGTGGAAAATCTATCAGATTCCAAGGTGAGAAGAGACATCAAGGTTTCTCTGATCCAACCCCTTCATTTCACAGTGAAGTCAGGGAAGGGCAGAGGTCCAGGATTGGTAGCAATCACCTAGCAAGCTAGTGATTGCCAGGTAGGCCCAGGGAGCCTACCCTGGGCCCCAGGTTACACTCTTCCCACCTCATCAATTGCTGGCTACACCCCCTTCCAATTCCAGGACATGATTCCCTTTATCGACGGGTGATTTGTCAAAAGAACAGGTACGAGAGCCACAAAAGACTGAACCCCATGCCTAACTTTGTCTTCTGATTTCATACTTACACTGACCCTTCACTTTTGACTGGAGGCCACTGAGAAAGGTTACTTAGAATAGTAATCTCAAGTGTGTGACAGATATTGCTATTTATCTTTCCAGCAAATCATTCACAATCATCCCCTTTCTTCTCTCTAGTAGAAGCTTGGTTTTGTTCAGTTATCAAGGTGCCAAGTGGTTTACAGGAACCTGGGACCCTTCACAGACTACTGAGGTGAATCATGATTGGTCAAAGCCTGGAGCACTCCTTGCCAGTGATTGGTTTAGGAGTAGGCATGTGACTTCCTTCTGACCAGTAAGATGTGAAAGGTCAGCTGCCAGTTTTTCCAGGAAAAGTGACCTTGCTGTTTATTAAAACAAACCAGAAAAGTGGGGAAAGGAATAGTCCTGTCGCTTCTGCCTTTAAATGTTGTTATGTGAGGACCACATGCCTGGACCTCCTGTTATCTGGCGAACCTATGTCTTTAATAATGTTGGTGAGCGCCTGAATTAATCCAGCTGGAAACTTGAGGTCTCTAACTTCTCGTTACTGAGGAAATAAATACCCCTATTGTTCTAGCTACTTTTCTTTTTTCTTTTAATTTTTTAAATTATTGTACTATGGGCTCTGTTGTACATGTGCACATCCTACATCCTGCATCCTGCAGGATTGTTCCATAGGTACATGCATGCCATGGTGGTTTACTGTCTCCATCCCCCACCTCCTCCCATCGCCTACATCAGGCATTTCTCCCAGTGTTATCCCTTCCCATCCTCCCCGCCCCCTCCGCCCCCTCCGCCCCCCACTTTGTTTGTTTGTTTAAGAGGTCAAGAGATCAAGACCATCCTGGCCAACACGGTGAAACCCCGTCTCTACTAAAAATACCAAAAAATTAGCCGGGCGTGGTGGCACGCGCCTGTGGTCCCAGCTACTCGGGAGGCTGAGACGGAAGAATCGCTTGAACCCAGGAGGCGGAGGTTGCAGTGAACCGAGATTGCGCCACTGCACTCCAACCTGGCGACAGAGCAAGACTCCGTCTCAAAAAAAAACAAAAACAAAACAGGGCTAGGCACAATGGCTCATGCCTGTAATTTTAGCACTCTGGGAGGTGGAGGTGGGCAGATCACTTGAGGCCAGGTGTTGGAGATCAGCCTGGCCAACGTGGCGAAACCCCGTCTCTACTAAAAAAAATACAAAAATTAGCCGGGCATGGTGGGGGGCGCCTGTAATTCCAGCTACTTGGGACGCTGAAACTAGAGAATCTCTTGAACCCAGGAGGCAGACATTGCAGTGAGCCAAAATTGCGCCACTGCACTCCAGCCACGGTGACTCCGTTAAACACACACAGACATGGCCGGGCGCGACACACACACATACACACACACACACACACACACACACACACACACACAGGCCGGGCTCGGTGGCTCACGCCTGTATCCCAGCACTATGGGAAGCCGGGGCGGGCGGATCACAAGGTCAAGTGATCAAGACCATCCTGGCCAACATGGTGAAACCCCTCTAAAAAATACAAAAATTAGCTGGGCGTGGTGGTGCGCGCCTGTAGTCCCACCTACTCGGGAAGCTGAGGCAAGAGAATCGCTTGAACCTGGGAGGCGAAGATTGCAGTGAGCTGGGATACGCACACACCCCAGAGGCCCTGAAAGGTTAAATGACTTTTTCAAAGTCACAGTGACTTCCTGACTGCCAGTGCAGCTATCCTGCCACACAGGGAAGGCAGCACCCCCATTCACCCTACTACTAGCCTGCCTGTCTTATTTCCAGGACAGCTTCCTCACCACCTTGGCACAAACTCCCAGTTCACTTTAAACAAATGGCTTAGCCCTGCTGGGTCTTGGTTTTCTCAGCTGCAATGAAGATATGGAATGGATGACCATCACAATCTGTATTTCATTCCTAAAGAATAAGAAGGGAACCCAATTTGCCACCAACTCAGCAGTTGCTTTCTCACAGCCCTGGAAAAGTAGCTTTTAAAACGTGGCCCCTGACCAGCAGAATCAGCATCACCTGGGAACCTATTAGAAATGCAAATTCCCAGGTGCGCCTAATGAATAAGAAACTCTGGAGGTCGAGCCTAGCAAACGGATTTAACAAGCCTTCCAGGGAGTCCTGCTACAGCTCAAGTTTGAGAACCACTGCTTTGAATGTTTTCTGACCGACCTACGCGCGCGCGCGCACGCGTACACCTACACGTACGTAACTTTTCCGTAGCTACTACCGCTCCCCACCAATGCCCCCAGCACCAGCCCCAGCTCTCCCTCCCCATTCCTCACGGCTGCATCCTGGGATGCTGAATGGAGGTCAGGGCGCTGTCAATGGAGGACGCGGCAAACCCTCCCCAACCGACCGAGGGGGTCGGGGGAAGCTGCGTTAAGGCTTCCTGAGACCGGTTTCCTTATCATTTTCTCCACAGCCAGTGCCCCATTTTCTAATGAGTTTGCTTTTAATGATTTATCCAGCAGTTTGTTTGCAAAAGACCATTGAGAGGTGGGTGTCAGGAAAGTCTTGGGAGAAGAGGCTGGGTGAAAGGAGGGAAGGATTGTACACGGAAGAGCAAGGGTGCGAGGTGAAGCTAAAGAGAGAGTGGGAGCTTCAGGGGAGCCCCGGGTTCGGGAAAACGGCAGAAGATGGTGCTTTTGGTATGCGAAAGAAAAAAAGTTGGAGGAGAGCGCGGATTTGAGGCGCAGCAAAAAGTGAGTGTTAACGGGAAAACTGCCCTAGAGTTTGGGGGACTTTTTTTTTCCAGCTTCCTTTCCAAGACTTTTTCTTTGCTCCATTTTGCTCCTCCCTCTCCTCCCCCCCTCCTCCAGTCCCCCCTCCTCCTCGCGCGGTAATGGGAGGCTCCTAGGCAGGAGAAGCAAAAGAAGGAATTGTTTGCGAGTTCAGTCATCCAAAAAAGCTTCTTCCATATGGAGGGACCGGGTGCGCTGGGCGCGGCGTCCCCTGCCTCGTCCTCCTGCTGCCGCGGCCGCCGCTTCCTGCCGCGGGGACCCTGAGCCCCGGCCCGCCGGTGTCAGCCGCCGCACGCGCACAGACTCACACAGACTCACACACGCACCTGGAGACACACGCACACACACGGCGCGCACACTCTCACGCCCGCCACAGCCGCACGCGCCCTCCCGCTCCGGCTGGCAACTTCTCCGGCGGGGGCTCCTTTGTTGCTCCCGCCGCGGCCGCTCGCCCGTGTTGTGTGTCCGCGGTGTCACCGCGCGTGTTGTGTGTCCGTGCGGCGCGGCGCTGTGTGGCTCTCTCTGCGCCCACCACGCTGGCCCCCGGGCCCCGGCTCGCCCTCTCCAGGCGCCGGCTGCAGCAGAGGTGAGTCACGTCGCTGAAGTTTGTTTTCTTTTCGTAAAAAGTTGTGTTTATTGTTGGTTCGGGGAGCGGAGGGGGCGGGAGGCGGCCACAGGCCGAGGCAGCGCCGGCGAGTGTCTGCCGGGCGACGTGCCGGCGGCGGGAGCCGGGTCCCAGCACTCGGCTGGGCGCCCGGGGCTGGGAGCTGCGGCCGTGGCGGGGCGCGTCGGGCGGGCAAGTTGGGGCGAGGAGGGCGGCGGGGGTCCCGGGGGCTGCCGCCGCTGCGAGACGCACATCTCGCTCCCTGCCGGGCGGTGGTGGTTTCGCCCCCGCGGTTCCCGGAAGCTTCTTGGGTGGAAGAAGGGCCCAGCCAGCCTCCCAAACTTCCCCGAAGACTGACACCAGCGCCCCGGCTCCAGGCGCCAGGCCGTGGGGACCCCGAGGGGTGGCGGCAAGTGCGTGGAGTCACTCAGCACACACTCGGCCTCTTCGCGGGGGAAGGGTTTCTCATAGGTAGCGTCTTCTAAAGGAAAAACACTGAAATGAGGGACTCGGCGGACCGGGCGCGATGCTGCCTGTAGGAAGCATCCCTAGCTGTGGGCGCAGAGGGGCGAGGCCGAAGCCGAGTGACCCGAGCTGTCTGCGGGGCTGGGGCAACAGTGAGAGAGGGGCGTGCGTGTGTGCATGAGTTCGTGTGTGTGTGTTCCCGCCGGCAGCGTCCTCCTGGGGTTGTGCTCTAGGGGTTTTTGTTGGTATAACTGTGAGGAGGTGTGGGAAATGAATCTCTGGGTGGAAAGGGGCTGTGGGGAGGACGGGGAACCCAGGAAGAATTTTCCGCGGGGGTTTGAAAGGGCCTGACTTTCAGGATGCTCAATGTGAATTTGCTTTTCCAGGTGATGGGAGAATGCTGAGGGGTGGGAGGCAGGCAGACCCGAAGGAGTTAATGGAGCCTTGGGGATTTGTTTTGCTGAGTTTTGTTTTGGGGATGCGGGTGGCAGTGGCAGAGCTGCCTGAAACAGAGTTGTGCTCCTCCAGAGATGTGGCAGTAGAGCTAAGAATACCCAAACCACACACCAGCAATCCCAAACAGGCACTTTCTGGGTGTGGTGGGGTGTTCTGCTGCTCCCCTCATCACTTATCTGCAAGTTCAAATGGGTTCGCATAAGTTTTTGACCCAGAGTTAAGTCCTTGAGTGGACTGAGTGAAGATTATATTTTGGTTTCAGGCCTTTGTGCCACCTCCAGATGCATTGTGCCCAGCACGCATTTGTCACCTAGTTCTTTGTTGCCCAGAACTCTGCACACATTGACCATTGGATGAATGTCATTTTAAAGCTTCTTCAGTGTGCAGACATTTCTGATTTATTCCACGACTGGGTCCTAAACAGGCAGCCCAGCTCTGGGGGATGGTTTTTTCATCCCTTTGGTTACAGCCAATAAATCAATCTTCGTTTTCTCAAGGGCAGCATGGAAAATATTAAACCGCAGTCTTGTTGGGCTGGGTGTGGGGGCTAGCATGCCCATACATCTGGGTGACCTGTTTTCTGAACTTAAAGTAAATCTGAGGCAAGAGGTTAGCCATTTTGAGGTGTGTAACAGGTTTCCCAGAAACATTTCTGAGGTCTTATAATTGGTACTTTTTAATGGTCTCATAATTGAGACCCAGAAGCTTCTCGTGGTAATCTTGAAGCACCTTGGGGTCAGTGGAACAGAGGCCGGGTAGAAACAGCAGTAGAGTTATTATTTTCCTGCTATATGAGTTTTTCAAATGAGTTTATGCAAAGAGGTAAAAATGAAAGAAGGAAAAGTTGCCTCATTGGGCCACTTTGCTGACACTGCCCTCCTCTGTATAGATTTATCACTTGGAATTTGGCCCTGGAGGAGGCTGGAGGCTGTCTACACACCTATGAAGCCTGAGGATTGAGACCTCAGACGCTGTCTCTTTTATCCTCTATCGAGATACTTCATAAGGGCAACATTGCAGGAGGCATTCGCTAGGGAGAAATTGTCTCCCATGCCGTAGACCGTTGGCCTTACTTGGGAAAAGAGGTTGCTAGAAGCCAGGATGGTTGGTTCTTTGACTACACCTGGAGAGGAGGACCCTGCTTAGCTGTTAATTGGAAGAGAGAGGACCCTGCTTAGCTGTAATTGGTCAGCCAACCTGTGATAAGGAGTGTAATTTATGTTCCTTTACACTCTCCAAACGGGTCCAGAGATTTTCCTTTCTTGGAAGTGCTTTTTCAAGTGTTTGGGATCCCAGCTCTCTTCAGCAGCATGGTTTCCATGCCCTAGGAATGAATAAGAGATTTTACTCATGAAATAATTCAGTTGACTTCCACATGGTCCTGCAGGATTTTAAAAAAGGAGGGCAAGAAGTGAGCCTGATGTGTCATAGTGTTCCATGTGCCCTAGGGGGTCTGGGTTCAAATTTCGGCAAAGCCATAATGAATTAGGGTTTGTCACTGTGTCTTTTAAACTGCAACAGATGACTCAGGTGCACCAAATAATTGCTATCCAATACCTTGTGGCCTCTGAATAAGAAAATACTAACTTGGCACCAAAAGATATTATATATTTGGAATTTGCTTTCTTTCCTCCAAACTTTAAGCCCTCTTGCTATCTGGGAAAACATGGGAGAGGGGAAGAGAATCAAAATTTGGCTGGGAGAGGAAAGAAAATAATATGTTCCATTTAGAAAAATCTATTTACTCTAACATATGTAACTTCTTGTCATCTTCATACTTCAGTTCAGCAAGCATTCATAGTGTATCAGACACCAGGCTGAAAACTTCCTTGTCCCAGGAGAGTAAGCTTTCTTAGTCAAAGGATGGTTCCTCCTCAGTTTTTCTTTTTATTTATTTTATTTTATTTTTTATTGTACTTTAGGTTTTGGGGTACATGTGCAGATCATGCAGGGTTGTTGCATAGGAACTTACATGGCAAAGTGGTTTGCTGCCTACATTGCCCCATCACGTATATCTGGCATTTCTCCCCATGTTATCCCTCCCCAACCTCCCCACCCCCCGCTGTCTCTACCCTAGCCCCCCACCAACAGACCCCAGTGTGTGATGCTCCCCTCCCTGTGTTCTCATTGTTCAATACCCGCCTATGAGTGAGAACATGCAGTGTATGATTTTCTGTTCTTGTGTCAGTTTGCTGAGAATGATGGTTTCCAGCTTCATCCATGTCCCTACAAAGGACATGAACTCATCATTTTTGACTGCATAGTATTCCATGGTGTATATGTGCCACATTTTCCTTGTCCAGTCCATCATTGATGGGCATTTGGGTTGGTTCCAGGTCTTTGCTACTGTAAACAGTGTTGCAACCTCCTCAGTTTTTACTGATTGCACAAGCATCTACTTCTAATTAAGAAAATGTTTTTAAAATTATCCACAATCCTATGCTGCAGTGTGACTTGTGTTGTTCATCATGTGCATAACATACTTTTTGCATAGTTGTGATAAGAGTATAAACTTTTGTCATCACACAGCCCTGATGTGTGTCTACAGTTTTTACCGAAGACTCACAGAGAACAGATAGAGCCAGCTACTTTGCTGTTGGTTGGAAAGACCCAAACCCTAAACGTGCTCCCACATGGAGCCTTAACATGTAACATTTTCATAATTTATGAGGTTGACTCAAATATTTGGGGTTGGGGGTGGGATGGGAGAGGGTATTTATTTTTATTCTATAAATCTGTGTTTACGAAAAGCTTGCCTAAAGAAGGTTTTGCCTTGTTGGAGCCGTCAGGGTTGGTAATGGATAGAGAAGAGGAGGTGGAATGCAAGAAGGAAGGTTTAGAGGATCCATCTCAAATGGCACTGCCTTTTAGGAGGGTTAGAAAACTGAGGTTGGAATCTAAGCCCTGCCTGTGGACTCCGTTTACACTAGCTCAAACCACTGAACTAATAATCTGTTCCTGCATCTCTGCTGCTGGAGTTAGACACTTTCCCCAAGTTTGCATGCTGTTTCCTGCCCATCCTTTTATTATTCCACCAACTTTTTCGTTCCTACCACCACCACACTTATTGATGCCCTTGACAATTGTTGCTGGCACATGGCTGGGCCGTCCAGTGCCAGCCTATGACCATCCCACCCATTCTCTGAGTCTTATAATCAGATTACCACCCAGCTTAAAAACAACCTAGGTTTAAAATCCAAATTTCTTTTTTCTTTCTTTTTCTTTTTCTTTTTCTTTTTTTTTTTTTTTGAGACAGAATGTCACTCTGTCACCCAGGCTGGAGTACAGTGGCACGATCTTGGCTCCCTGCAACTTCCACCTCCCAGATTCAAGTGATTCTCCTGCCTTAGCCTCCCAAGTAGCTGGGACTGCAGGTGCATGCCACCACATCTGGCTGATTTTTGTATTTTTGGTAGAGATGGGATTTTACCATATTGGTCAGGCTGGTCTTGAACTCCTGACCTCAGGTGATCCACCTGCTTCAGCCTCCCAAAGTGCTGGGATTACAGGCATGAGCCACTGCACCCAGCCTAAAATCCAAATTTCTTTTTGTTTTTTTGAGACGGAGTTTCACTCTTGTTACCCAGGCTGGAGTGCAATGGCGTGATCTCTGCTCACCGCAACCTCTGCCTCTTGGGTTCAAGCAATTCTCCTGCCTCAGCCTCCCGAGTAGCTGAGACTACAGGCGTGTGCCACCATGCCCAGCTAATTTTTGTATTTTTAGTAGAGACGGGGTTTCACCATGTTGACCAGGATGGTCTCGATTTCTTAACCTCGTGATCCACCTGCCTCGGAAATCCAAATTTCTTAATGCTCTGCTGTGTGGCTCTGTCCCACCTAATGATAATGTTACTTCAGTAGGAGCCATCTTTTCCAATCTAGTAGCTGACCCTTGATTTTTGCAGAGTTCATTCCTTGTCCTCTGTCTTATCACCCCAAATCCCTTCCATGTAAGCCTGACTAATTTTTTATGAGGCCTGCTTATAATGTGTTTTTAAGAAATATTTGATGACGACTGATGAAAATGGACTACTGAACACAAAGATAATGGTTTTGTAAAGTGCAATCATTGTTCTTAATCTGTTGTTCATTTCAGCAAGGAGCCAGGAAACTGGACATTTCAGGAGGCCTATGGTTAGAAAAATCTCTTTTCTTCTGTTATCTTATTTATAAAATGTACTGATAAAGAATTACTATGGTTTATAACAGTTCACCTTGTAAAAAGCAAATACTTCAGAGCCAGGAAACTAGACATTTCAGGAGGCCTATGGTCTTGGAAAAATCTCTTTTCTTCTGTTTTCTTACTTATAAAATGTACTGATAAAATGTACTGATAAAGAATTACTATGGTTTATAATATGATTCACCTTGTAAAAAGCTCAGAACTGTTTATTTTGTTCAAAAGACGAGATAATTTTCTTTTTCCTCAGTTTCAGAACAAGCTTCCTGGAACCCATGACCCATGAAGTCTTGTCAACATTCATACCGTCTGAGGGTAGCAGCTTGAAAGTAGAAGTAGGTGAGGTTTTCTGTTCAGTCCGATATCTCTGATCTGTTAGGTCAGCCATTTGTTCATGCTTTGTGTTACCACTTGGAAGATAGTGTTTCTCATCCTGAAGTATTGGGAGTCCAACTTTGAGGGGAATCTGGACTGAACTTCAGGTTATTTCTAGTTGGGCTCATATGTTCTTTTAGTCAAAGCCTGTTATGGCGATGTGAACCCCCTTGCTCTGAGGCAAGCTCTGTCAGAAATGTTAAATACAAACCATTTACTATGAGGTTTGGAGTCCAAACTTGCTGTGGAAAACTCCTTTGTAGGTTGGATGAGGAAAGCCGTGTGTTTATGTCTCTGTCAGTGGTATCACAGGGATTCCTTGTGGTCTGATGTGCTGGGCAATGTTTATCTCACAAAAATCAGCAGAATTGTGCTTCTTCCCATCTTCTGAAATAAAGTCAGGAAATAATTTCTCTTTTCCTAATGGTGAATTTGGCCTTCTCTTCAAAGAAGGCCTTTGATGTTTGGGGCAGGATTATTGGGAAGTAAGAGGAAATCAGAGCAGAAAGACACAGTTAATGTAATTCAGTTACCAGAGAAAATGTGGAGCAAAGTCTCAACCTGTTCTCCTGGTTAGCAATAGGAAAGTGCATAATATGGGTAGGGTGGGTAGGGTTGAAGAAAAATTACTGGAAGCTGAGCAAAGGAATGTTTATTCTTCTCCAAAGTGAGTTTGGACAGTGTTGGACAAGAGGAAGGTGATGAAGTATGTGGAGGTTGGCGCCTTCATCCTTGGAACAAGCTTTTATTGAATGTTTGCTGTGTGCCTGGCGTCAGGCGTGGGCTGGCAGGAATTAGCACAAGAGCCCATGCCATCCAGAATCTTATTACTGACGGGGAGGGAAACGCAGAGCACTGCAAGGCAAACTCTAGGGCTGAAGTACTTGGAATGGGTCCGTTAAGAAAAACTTCTTGGCCTGGTGAGGTGGCTCACACCTGTAATCCCAACACTTTGGGAGGCCAAGGTAGGAAGATCACTTGAACCCAGGAGTTCCAGACCAACGTGGGCAACATGGCAAAACTCTGTCTCTACAAAAAAAAAAAAACAAAAGAAAACAAAACAAAAAACAAAAATTAGCCGGGCCTGGTGGCATGTGCCTGTAATCCTAGCTACTTGGGAGACTGAGGCAGGAGGATCGGTTGAGATTGCAGTGAGCTGAGATGGTGCCACTGCACCCCAGTCTGAGTGACAGGGTGAGACCCTATCTCAAAAAAAAAAAAAAAAAAGGAAAAAAAAAGAAGATTGGATGACATTGAAAGGTCAAATTGTGCAAAAAAAAGAAAGAAGAAAGAAAGACTTCTTGAGAGAGAGGAGTTGCTACAATCTGGGGCAAAGTCTTGTAAGCAGCGATGGGACCAGCAGTACTAAAATATCCTTTTATCTCTCCCTGTATGTGCTCATTATTTTCTTCCTTAAAACTCCTTTTTCCTCAGTGAATGGCGGACCTAAGTATGCTGGAGACACAACATTTCACATTCAGAATAGTTGTTTTTAAAACACTTTTTGGAAAGTTAAAACCTGGTATCTGCATTAACTGTGCAAGCTCAGAAATCTGGGTCTTAAGTGCCTAAAACCAATTATTGAGTAGCTTTCTGGGAGAAAAGGAGAAATGTGTGGTTTTTAAAAAATTTCATCTGCATGAGATTTTAGCTGAGAATCCTAGAAATACATGCCTGAATTCAGCTTTTTACCTTTCAATTCCATTTGCCATTTGTTTGACCGTCTGTGGCTCTGAAAGCATTCCCAGAGTACCAAGTGAGGGGACATTTATTTTAAGGACACGAAAGTTGCCGGGCTCTCAAGTTGCCCAGAAACCTCCTAGACTGTTGAGAGGAAAATAGCCCACAGGATGGGAGCTATGGTGAGGAAAGTGGGGCCTTTGGAACTGGCTGGTCGTGGAGGCCTTGGACCCCCCTTCCTTCCCCTACTAAGTCTACGGGACTTTGCAAGAGAGCCCTCCCCCACCTTCCCTGGCTCTGCCAATATTTTTCCAGATTACTCCCTGCCAAGTGCCTTTACTAGTCTGAGCTTACCTAATATTACAATCCTAGCAGATTTATTAGGTGTGGGTCACAGTTAATTGGAGAAGAAAATTGCGGGGTTCTGGGTTGATTGGTTTTTCTATGAAAGCAGAGGTTGCTCTTAAAGATTTCAGAAATCGTCTTCCCCACCTGTCTTTCTGTTTTCAGTCTTATGAGGATCATTCTACAGTGGTGTTAGGATAGCTTTTCCTTCTTACATAGCTGTGCCCAAGTGACAGAGACTTAATAACGCAATTAGCAAAGTGCCCTCTTTTGCAAGTGACACCACATAAAGTCATGGAAATTCACAGCTGTTTACCTCTGTCATTATGATGAATGTTTTGTAGTAAACAAGTTATATAACAAGTTATATACAGCAGACTGTTATAGCTAAGAGTTAGAGTCTAATGGATCATCCAGTGTACAGGCCTCTGAAATAATCACCTGCAACCCTGCCTTGAGAGTTCTGGCGGTCTGCCATCTGTGAAGGCCCCATAGTCAGGTGTTTTTCATTCTATAGGCTTCTGTTGCAGAGCTGGAGGCTAGGGAGTTAGGCCTGGCTTTGCCTGTCTGGACTGTGGCAGCTTGCCAGCAAGTTTCACTGGGTGGTCTTCAACAATGGGAGAAGGCGGGTGGGTGAGCTCAGCTCTCCTCCCCAAAGAGGAAAAACACGGTGGCTTTCTATAGGTGGGTTTCACATTGGCAACCGGTCCCTTTGTCATTGACACACCATACAGGTCTTGAGTGTGGGTGAAAAGAATTGAACAGGTTGCCTGAAGGTGGTATTGTGATGGGGTTACTTTGTGTTCCCTTGATTTTATAAATGAAGCCTTGTGTTTATGTGGAGCCTCCCTCCCAAGAGAAGGAGCACACGTAAGCAGCAGGTACTCCTCATCGTGTGAGGGAAGAATTATTATTCTCACTTGTCATGGGAGACGCAAAGCTCCCAGTGCAGCCTTTCACCCCATCGGTTAGATAATCAGCCGTGGACCTGGGGAGCAAGCTGAGGTCGGCTAGTCTCAGTGCCAAAGAGGCAGAGCTGCCTGCCTGTACTGCCCTTCCAGCAATGGAGAGAATGATAATTGCCATTTAGTGAGCACTTACTATGTGCCAGTCTTTGTGTTAAAGTACTACAAGCATTATCCGTGCAATCCCCCAGCAGTCCTGTGAAAATGGGCATTATTATCCTATTCTGCAGACAAGGAAGCTGAAGCTTAAATAATTATAGTGACCTGTTCTGGTCTCACAGCTGCTAAATGGCAGAGCCAAGATTTCATTGCAGGTCTGCTGAGTCCAAAACTCGAGTTTTTCATGAAAAAGAAACGAAGTAAGCTTTCTCTCAAAGCAGAGCTCTTCTAGATTGGGAAAACTGTTTCTTTTACAACTAACAAAGTGTAAGGGGTAGATGAGGGTCTTTATGCGAGTTGCTATTAAGAGACTTAAGTTTAAAACTGTAACTACAGCTAGGAGATTTTGAATGGCTCAGCAGCAACCCCATGAGAGAAGCCAGGCTTTGTGGCTCGGCCAGTGTCAGACTTTGCAGCCAGCGGCTTTGTGGCATAGCTGGTGTCAGACTTTGCAGCTAGTGGCTTTGTGCCACAGCTGCAAACTTTACAGGCAGTGGTGAAAGCCACCTTCACCTTAGGTTTCATCTTAGAATATGTCTGTTGATTTTTTTTTCTCCTTCCCCCGGGACATTGTCTGAATTGGCTGTCCTGAGTCTGTGCTTCCACTATACCTGCCAGGTGAATCCTTTTGCTCCTCGGATCTCTGCAAGTCTGATCAAGCCGGTCCTCCATGCTCTTGGTGGGGCGAGGGGGAGAAGATATTTGGCCCAGTAGATACTTTTTACTGGTCAGGAGAAGTGGCAGCTTGTACAGAAAATACCCTGGGGAAGGAAGTAGCAGCTTTGACAGACAGGTAACTGACAGAAGATGCTACCTTCCAGGCAAATACTCACAGAGCAGCCACCAGAAAGAATTCAACAGGCAGTTACCTGCAGAACAGCAAAGCAGACCTCTCTACTGGCTTAGCAGAGTGATGGCAGTTTGGCTGCAGAGGACATGTAGTTAGTTACTCTTGTTCCTTGTTTCTCTGTAACAAACATGGAAAACTTGAAGCCAAGGTGTTCTGGGTTTGGGGGCACACAGGACACCTGGGCTTAAGATATAATTATGTGACCAGCTACTTGGGCAATGGAGAGGAAGTCATGGAAACTCAGTGTGCCTTTATTTCCCTGTCTTTATATGCTGCCTCCTCAGAACATTATGAAGAAGCAGTGAGAGGTGAGAAGTTTTTCCTCTAATGTGAGAAGTGCCTTCTCACCCTCAGAAGCCCAAGGCCGTTGGCCTCTGTGCTTACCCAAGGTGAGTTAGGAGATGAGAAAATCTAGGGAACTGGCCGGAGGTTAGTCTGGGCACAAGGGATTCATCTGCTTCTGTGGTTCTGTTTTTATTTTCTCAGGGCAGAAGCCTGGATAGGAGGCATTTTGGTCATATTGTTAGAGACACCCTGGATCCGTCCAGGCAAGGCTGCCTTTCCTGGCCTTGTGGGACCAGGCAATGAAGGATCTCAGGTCCAGGTGGAATTGAGAGAGGAAAAGAACTCACGGCAAATAATTCTGGTTAGCATTCTTTTTTGAAAGATGAAGGAACAGAGACATCTGTGGAGTTTCTGGAGTTCCCATCTGAGAGGACCGAAGTCAGGAATGAATCTTACTAGAGGGTGAAGTGCTGGGAAAGATGGCTGTGTTGCAGGAAGGAGCTAACCAGACAAGCCAGTGTTTCAATTCTGGCTTTGCCAGTTGTTAGGTGTGTGACCCTGGGCAAATTCCGCAGACTCCGAGAACAAGTTTCTTAGATTATTGCAAAGGAGAGGCAAGATAATTCACATAAAACACACGAAATGCGCTTGGAACAGCCAGTAGAAGGTAGCTGTTATTAGAGAAGGAAAGAGGAACAGAGTGAAAGGAGGTTACTGGTGGGATTGGGCAGCTGGAAGGATGAGCAGGTGGGATAGCCCACTGATAGAGCCCCCACTGACTCAAGGTTTACACAGAGAGAGAAATGTGAGGATGGAGAGAGAGAGGAGCACGCGGAGTGGCGGGCCCTGCCCCAGGTGCACCATTCTATACCAGTCCTTGGTCCTGCTTACTGGGTAGATAAACCCCCCAGACCTTCCCCTCTGCTTCTCCCCCAGCTCAGTGTATCCCATTGTCCCAGGTGTGCCAAAATCTTGGAGTCATCCTTGACTCTGTTCTTTCTCTCGTGCTCCACTTTAAATTGGCCAATAACATTGGCCTTACCTTCAGAATGTTTCCTGAATCCTATGCCTTCTCACCGCCCTGTCTTCTATCAACATTTCTGACCTGGATTATCAAAATTAGCTTCCTAAGTGTTCTCTCTGCTTCTACCCTTCCTTGACCCCATGGTTCATTCTTCATAGAAAAGTCAGCGTCACACTTTTGAAACAAAAGCTAGACAAGGTCACTTCTCTGCTCAGAACTATCCATGGCTTCCTGTTTGATTCAGAGAAAATATCCAAACACCTCACAGTGTCTTCACCTCACCCCTTTCCTATCAGGCCTCCCTTCCCCCTTTGCCCACTCCCACAGCCGTGTCGGCCTCCTCATTGCTCCTCACGCTGGCTGGGCAGCCTCCTCCCAGGGGCTTTGTGCTTGCATTTGCCCACTGTCTAGAAGGCTCCTCCCCAGATGCCTGCACAGCCCCCTCCCTCTTTTCATAGGCCCCCTGCTTCATGGTCACCTGAACCTGACCACGCTTTATTAAATAGCACTGTCACCATCATTCTCTCTCCTTTCAGCCTCATTTCTTTTCCTCCATGTTTTCACCTCCTGGCTTGTGTTTATTCGTTCTTTGGTTATTGCCTGCTTCCCCTCTAGACTGAAGATCAGTGGAATCAGGGACTTTGTTTTCTTCCTCACTATCGTCCTAGTGCCTAGAATAGAACCTGGTTGGTAAGTCGTGCTCAATCTTTTTTTTTTTTTTTCATTTTTGCTAGTTTGCAGGCCCCTTCTGAATCTCAAAAGGGATGTAATAGAAGTTTCAAACAAAATGAAATAATTACATATTAATTTATGTAAGAAAATGCCTTCTAAAAGTATATATATATGGGGGAAAATAAGAGAGAGGTCCTGAGAATGCTAATGTTAGAGCATCTGTTTCAGAGAAGCCAAGAAGCAGTGTGAAAGCCTGCAACAGAAAGGGCCCAGTGCCTTCTCTTTTCCTCAGCGTAACTGCCCTCGGGAATATCCGTGGGTGTACCAGTTGCTCCGTGTCAGGGGATGTAAGCATGGATGTCCTGTCCGCCCTTCCTCATCATCACGTAAGAGGAAGCTGTTGATCCTCTGCTTTGTGCACAGCACTGTGCTAGGCCTGGCTAGGAGATGCAGGTGCCCAGCTACTGCTCTTATCCCACCAGCAGTTTGCAGTCTGGTCGTTCATCTGGGATTTCCTGAGTGTGCCTGGCCCATCCACTTTGCCGTTCTACTGCCTTAGCAACATGAGTTGAATTGGACTTCTGTTGAATCTGATTTGGAACCACAAGCCAAGTACATGGGGTGAATTTTAAAACAGTTTAGTTCACCACACACCAGAGAGCCTGTGGTAGGGCCAGCCCTGTGCCAGGCACGCAGCTGACAGAGACGGTCGCTACCATTGGAGAGTTGACAGGCTGTGGAAGTAAGGAACTGTGCATTTGGATGGTCACCCAGAGAGGGACAGAGCTGACTTAAATTGCGTCCCAGTCACTTCTGACTTGGTTCTAGATTTAGAAGCTGAGAAAAAATGAAAATAGGGATAAAGATCCCAAGAGGTCTTGTGCTGACACCAAAGGTGGACAGATGTGTCTGAGAAATTGCACAGGCAAATCCCAAACCCCATGTGTAAGCCTCTCAGGGAGCTGGGAGAATAGCCCAAGCCTTTGGCTCCAGTTTTGTTTGGTTTCGTTTTTAATTAAAAGCTCTTTTAAAAAACAGTTTCAGGTGTATAGAAAAAGTTAAGCAAAAAAATCCTACACAGACTTGCCGTTCCAATTTCCCCCAATCACTTAACCCCCACCAGGGTCCCCTACTATTAACATCTTATGTCAGTGCGGTTTATCTGTTAAAATTGATGAGCCAATATTGACACCCATTATTATTAACTAAAGTCCATAGTTTACATTAGGGTTCACTCTTTGTGTTGTACATACTCTGGGTTTGACAAAATGTGTGATGACCTATATCCACCATTACAGAATCATACAGAATAGTAGTTTCACTGCCTAAAAATCCCCTGTGCCCCACCTATTCATCTCCCCTTCCCTCCCCCAGCCCCTGGCAACCACCAGTCTACTATTGTCTCTCTACTTTGGCCTTTTCCTGAATGTCATGCAGTTGGAATCACACAGCCTATAGCCTTTTCAAGATCCACTTCTTTCACTTGGCAATCCCCTTCAGTTCTAAGTACGGCTTTCTCTCCTTCCCTGCTCCATACACACTTCCAGCTGGGGAGCAAGGACTGGAAAAGGAGGAGCCCAAAGCTGTATGCTGAGGACCCCCCTCCCCCCAACACCAGAGTCCTTCGGGTCTGCAGTGTGGTCCCTTTACCGGCTTCCAGTGAGCATGCCGGCCCTGGCGCTACTGGAGTTTAACCCAGCCTGGTAAACTGTCAGGAGCTGTGTGTGTTTGGGTTCCACATCTGGAAATAGCAGCTATGCAGACCTTCCCATCCCTAAACAGAAAGACACGAGGAGCACATGGGCTGTTTGCCTTCCTCCTCAGTAGTTTGTTTTACTTGCTTTGGAGCTGCGGAGAGCAGTGGGGAAGTGAGCGTCCCCTGGGCAGGCAGCGTTCTTGCATGCCTCCATCCACATCCGGTGGTGGTGGCAGGCCACAGGTCCCTCAGCTTCTGAAGTTTCTGCTTTTGGTCCCGCCCAGGTTCCAGCAGTGTCTGTGCTGAGCCCTGAGAATGACTGAACACTAGGACCTGTTTTGTGGTCGTTAAGGAGGAAGACCAGTAAGGCATCACAAGTTTGAGGGTGTTTTCCCTGCAAAGAAGTGCCTCTTTCTTGAGTCAGCCTCGAAGACTCTAGGGTTCCCTGGGAGTTTGGTGACGGAACCCCCAGGATTCAGAACACTCACCAGCCACTTTCAACACAAGGCACTCTGGAGGACAGGTGATGATGGTGGATTTTATACAGCATAGAATAAGGAAGCTCCTCCAAGCCCACTCCAACTCTGGACTGCATTTAAGAGAAATGAAAGTGCATGTGAATTGGAGGAGATCATGTGGACCATCTGATCCAGGCTGAAAAGTTCTCAGGGCTGAGGAAGGTAGACAGGATTCCAACCCTAAGGAGCAGGGCTTAAACTTAAACCTGCTGGGCACAGTGGCTCATGCCTATAATCTCATCACTTTAGAAGCCAAGGCAGGCAGATCTCTGTAGGCCAGGAGGTCAAGACCAGCCTGGCCATCATGGCAAAACCCCATCTCTACTAAAAATACAAAAATAAGTTGGGTGTGGTGGTGCACACCTGTAATCCCAGCTACCCAGGAGGCTGAGGCACAAGAATCACTTGAACCCAGGAGGTGGAGGTTGCAGTGAGCGGAGATTGTACTACTGCACTCCAACCTGGGTGACAGAGCAAGACCCTGTCTCAAAAAAAAAAAAAAAAAAAAAAAACACAACAAAAAAAAACCATTAAACTCCCAGCTTCTGTTGCTTCACGTTTGGAATAAATAGAGAGCTGAGGCCAGCCAGTGCCTTCTCATGCTGAAAGACACTAGCCAGGTGTTTATTTCAGGGTTCAGTACAGAGGAGGACTGAGACTCACGCGACAGCTCAGAAAGTGAGCTTTTGGACTATGGAAATTCCATGCTGAAGATCCAAGTCCACACCCCTCTGGTTTTCTTTTCTTCAAATGGCCCATCCTCCAATCTATAGCCTGACCAGTGCTCACTAAGAGGGCTGGACTGCCATTCAGTGGCTCTGCCTACCCCATGTAAGTGCAGACTAATGATACGTGTCCCAGATTTGTCCCTGAGACTGTGAATGCTAATGCAATGGACTGTTGAAAGCCCTTTAGCTGTTCAGAGAACCACACTCTACTGGCAAGCTAGCCTTGCTTTTGTTAATTATGGAATCAGGGTGCAGTCTCCTGGTGCCTGTCATTTTAGGGCTAACTGTAGAGACTGGGAGGCAGTAACAGTGATTACTAACTGTCAGCCCATCTAGAAGCCTTGGCTCTTGCCTCAGTTTACCTGGAGAGGCAGACAATAAAGAACTAATGAACTGTGTAAGTGTGGGACCCATGTTCCGTGCCAAATCCAGCCTTGACTTCTAAATCTCCCTTCCTACATTCTGCCCCCCGAGTAGATACAGTGATGGTCCCGAGAAAGAATCCCAAACTGGCTTCTGTAGATACATACCAGGTAATGTGTTTATGAGCGGGGGCCACATTTTCTGAAACAGAAGGCAAGTGTATGATCTGACAAAGCATTTGTTTATTTTGTTTTTTCCTAATGGGTGGGGGGAGGAAACTCAGAAAGGCTAATTTATAAATATCTTGTAATACATGAAAAAAACACTTGTATCATAAGGAGTGGCATTCTGTACAGTAGGGCTGTCCAGACCCTCCTAATGGTGTGGTCTTGTGTCAGAGCAGGAGGTGCAGTGAGCACAGAATGGGTCTTTCTCTGCATGGGGCGCTTCACTGAGGGCTGGTGGAAAGAAGTCTCTGTTGTGGTCTGGGTCTTCTCTAGTACTTTCTCTCCAGAGCAACCTGTAGACATGAGGGTGGGCTCCTGGATTTACTGACCACCATCCCATGTCCTTCTCCAGACAAAGCCAGCCTCCAAGGCGTTGGAACAGGGAGGCCCCTTAATAACTTTAAGTTCCCGATCCCTTAAAAGTCAGGAAGTAAAGAGGAACTGCGTGTCCAATTGAGATGGAATCTTAAGTAGGCAGAACTAACTTTCCCCACATGAGAAATTAACCAAAATGCCAATGTTAATACCCTTAATCTGGATGGGGGAATGGTAGTGAGACCTTATTTCTGTGCATCTCGGCCAAGATGAACCTGACTAGGGGTGCTGACCTGTCTCCCTTGTGGGAATAATGCTACCCACTAAAGCTTGTGGTGCCCACTGCAGCCTGCCTCTCCTCTGTCACTTGAGTTTTAGCACTGAACTGTTACTGCTTATCTAAATAACAGCAGTAAGCCTTACCTGAGAGCAGCACATTCATGCCTCTTCAGTCAATTGCCACAGGGGCCTGAAGACATTTGCAGCCATCAGAGTTGCCTTTCAATTGACCAGTTAACAGATACTGAGCACTAAGCCTACTGCCTTCAAAATAATCTGTATTCTGGTTTCTGAATATTTCTCAAATGACAACAAGAGGTCATACTGCCTTGAATTGCATGATCCATATAATCATAGAAGAGTGCATGGCTCAGGGTAGGGGCTTTGATGGTCTCCGTTATCATTATTATTAGTTTGGCTTGAGATGAGCTGCTGATTTATAATTCTCCCACAAGAGCCCATATTCTTGGAGAATGTGGCTGTTTGAAGAGTTTTGGCAATTATGCTGTGTTGTATAGGTAGAGAAATGGAGGCCCAAAGAAAAGTAATATGTTCATAAGCCCAAGCTGGCTTCCTTTATGGGTCTGCACATGGACCTCAAGGCCTCTGCACATGGTTTGTTCTAAAGCAGTGAAAGCCAGCCAGAGTTGGTGACTTGTCACTGGTGAGATATGCACAGTCCTGGGGAAAGCCCTTCCTGGATAGGGAAGCCCCAGAAAGATGGTAGTGGGGGACAGCCAGATGGCTCCCAGTATTGAGTCGAGAGAGCCAGGGAGATAGGTTTCCTCTGGCTGTGACCAGCAGTCCTCTTTTCGGGGGTAGGGTGCCTCTTTGGCCCAACCTTGAAGAGCCCTCTTTTCCACCAAAACCTGGGCACTCACTGAAACTTGTCTGACAATGCAACTTGCCTTAATTGAAAGGACATTGTGTGGTTGGGTGAGTGGGGGTTTCTGCACGTTGGTGCAGGATTGGGAAGGACTGAGAGGATCTTATTCTGTTTATCCTATTGAAAACAAGTGTTTTATTTTGTAATTAAAAAAAAAAATTGAGCTGGACATGATGGTTCACACCTGTAATCCCAGCACTTTGAGAGGCCTAGGTGGGTGGATCATGAGGTCAGGAGTTTGAGACCAGACTGGCCAATATGGTGAAACCCTGTCTCTATTAAAATTACGAAAGTTAGCTGGGTGTGGTGGTGCTGGTCTGTAATCCCAGCTACTCAGGAGGCTGAGGCAGAAGAATTGCTTAACTCGGGAAGTGGAGGTTGCAGTGAGCCGAGATCGTGCCACTGCATTCCAGCCTGGGCAGCAGAGTAAGACTCTGTCTCAAAAAAAAAAAAAAAGAAAAGAAAAGAAAAAATTCTTTAACCTTTAAAAACTCAGAGATATAAAAGCACAAATAGTATCATGAACCCCATCTACCCATCACCCAGATTCAGCAATTATCAAGACAAGTATTTGGGTTTTTTTTTTAAATATGATTTTGTTTTCATTACTGTGCTCTGTATGCAGGATGGGTCAAAGATGGATGCCCAAGGTTACTCTTTCCAAAAGAAGTGTGTAATCCAGCTTTCCTACCACCTTCCAACAGTGAAGTGGAAAGGAAAGAGCTTTGGCCAGGGTACTAGGGTTTGATTTGTGATTGTTCCCTGGTGCTCTGAGATGTTTCTGTGCATCTCCTTTACCAGATGTTGAGCTTGAATGTTATCCTTGGAATCCCAGGGCCTACTATTTAATGGCTGTTCAATAAGCGTTATTGACTTGTGAGGCAAGTGATTTCATGAGATAGTGGCTTTCTATCTGGACAGGTTTAAGTAAGTTAGTGCTTAGCTCACCATCCTGGGGTGACGGGGCAGATGATGGTGTAGAGTTGAGGTGGGGCCATTATTCGAGCCCCTAGGGGACACTGAGAGGGAAGGACAGAGCCTCTCAGGTGAAGGGTTAGGAGTGCAGGGCTCCTGATTTTGCTGAGAAAAGGAGGAAGTTAGCAAGAAGGAAGAACAGGAGAGATTGGGGCAGATCTGTTCTCTGTGCCTGGCCCCCAGATTCAGTCAATTACATGCGCTGGGTGACATGGGTCGGGATTATGAGAACGGAGACTCCATCTCCAGACCCTTTTTCTGGGTGGCCACAAGCAGCCTGCAAGCCGCCTGCACCACCAGGCCCCACGTGCCATTCCAAGGACTGTTTTACTCATTTTGGAGTTGGAAGGAGACAGCAGGCAAGGCAAGGGGCTGTTGCAAGTGTTGGGGGAGTGGGGTCCACTTCCTGTCTCTGGAGCTCTCTGCAGTCTGGCTGTTCTGAGCTCCTCTGGGGCAGGTCTGGTTGGAGTATGAAATGGGGTATGCAGGGACAGGAGGGACCCTGATTCTAGGGTGTAGCAGAGGCCTCAAGCAGAGTTTCTTTAAGGCTCTGATTTTCAGCAGGCAGCCTGCCCCTCCCATCCCTGCCTGGTCTCTTTCAGTTTAAACTTCCAGCCTGATCCTCCCGTCCCATACATGCATGATGTATGTGTGTGTGAGTGTTTTAATTTTTATTCTTGGCAGAAGTTAAGACACAAGATGGATTTGGAAGGAGATTAAACCAGTCTGGGTATATGTTGGGCAGCAGGCAGCCTCATTCCTGGAGTGGGAGGGCCGGGAAGGAGTGGGGCTGCAGCTCTGAGGTGGGGGTGGAGGGTTATCCCCTCCCCCAGTAGGAACCGAACTGAAACTAGAGGCTGAGCTGTTAACCCTTTGGGTTGTCAAACTGCCGGTTTCAGCGAGCCAAAGCCCTCTGGTCTGGTCTGGTGTGAGGAGGATGTGGGACCCTTGGATGGCCAGCACCTGCTCTGCTTCTCAGTGGTCTGTCACAAGCCCCTGGAAGCTGCTGGCCTTGTTAAAGTTGTCATTGATGGCTTCTCAGACTTTGATGTGCAGTCACTTAAGTTTGCACGTGCTTGGAAAACATCCCTCCTCTGCTAGGTCTATCTTGGGGCCATCCTATCCCTGCCCGCAGAGGCAGTTGTTCCTGCCCCAGTCAGCAGCAGTCACTGTGGCTCAGGACCTGTTTGTCAGCTTTGCCGCTGTAGAGGCTGCCTGGTCCCCAGAGTAGGTGTTCTTTGCAACAGTGGCCTCCTCTTCGGTCTTTATTTCTGTGCAAAGAAGAGAAAATGAGGAATCTGAAAATCCATAAAATACCTGGGGGAAATCTGAGAGAAGCTTTTTGGGAAAGAGGTTTTCTTCCTTACAATGTATTAAGATATTTAATTTGCAAGAGAAAAAACAATACGTATTTTAGCTTTAAAAATTAGAAGAATTTCTTTAAAATGATATAGTAAGGAACATCTTTACGCAAAGTTCTCAATTTCAACCACCGTATCCAGTGCAGAGCATTTCTGGCAGATATTCCTTACTAAAGTGACGTCAGAATCTACTTCAGAAACACCTGCACTGGGATTCTCAACCCTGGCTGCACATCACAATTTCCAGGAAAGAGTGGTGAAAATATTGATTCGAGCACCCCTCCCCCCAGAGATTCTAACTTCATTTGCTTGAGGTGCTGCCCAGGCATTGTTATATTTTTAAGTGTCTCCAGATGATTCTCCTCTGCAGTCAGAATTGGGAGCATCACATCTAATGTTATCAGAGAACAGAAGGAAGATGAGAGAGCCTATGTTAAGAAATGGGAGGGATCTGCTTGTCTCTCAGTACATGGTAGCGCATGTAACTTGGATCCTAGATTCAAAGCGCGGCTGCCAATCTTTGGGCTGTATTTCCATACTCAGACACTCAGGACTGACTCCATAGGTGTGGAGAACTTTCGGGAGTGCATCTTCAGGAGTACGGATGCAGAGTACATTGTGAGAATCCACCAAACCAGTTCATCCTGAAACATGGTGGCTAGTGCATGACTCCAAATCAGACTGACTTCTTTTTCTCTGCCTTTCTTAATTCCTTTTTTGAAAACAGTTTTGTTGTGTAACTCTTTTAAGCTGCCAAGGACACCAAGACCAGCGAACAGGGGAAGCAGACACTCTAGGCCTTGAATCCTTTACTTAAGCAAGTTGCTTAATCTCTCTGGGTCTCACTTGCTGCATCTGTAAAATGGGATGACAATACTACCTACCTCATATAGTTGTTTAGTGGTTAGACAAGATCATTCATGTGTATTAGCTCATTATCTTGTACATACTTGGTCACTTGTTGAATTAATAAGATTGATAGTTTCTTTTCATTCTAAATATGTGCCTCAATCCCATATTGTAACAAAATCTAGTATGCTACATTCAATAAATCTCAATGATTTTTAACTCGCATTTACAAATCAGTAGGAAATTAGTAATTTAGCAGGAAAAAAAGGCAATCTTTAAATGTTAACTTGCTCAACATGACTTTTTCAGCAAACTAAGTATTAGATGGTATATTTTGTATAACTTACTAAACAGAGTAATTTCAGTTCTGTAAAGCTTGTTAACAAAATAGTAAATGTGTTTTCATCTTTTTTTCCAAAATACTTATCCACATTGTGTGAATACAACAGAATCCTGGAATTAGGAGAAGTGTTCTTTATAAGCTGAAGGAGTTGATTGCTGGAGATCAGACACAGCAAATTCCTTGGCTGTGAT
This sequence comes from Cacajao melanocephalus, assembly GCA_963573385.1. Taxonomy (NCBI): domain Eukaryota; kingdom Metazoa; phylum Chordata; class Mammalia; order Primates; family Pitheciidae; genus Cacajao; species Cacajao melanocephalus. The sequence goes on from CAUYLG010030046.1 coordinate 54,790, forward strand.
AATGGGGTAAGGAACAACATTTTGTGGTTGAAGGGGTGGTTGGGAAATGAGGCCTATGGGAGGATGGGAAGATAAAATATCAGTGGTGACATGAGAATATTTGAAGATAGCTTTTTTCAAATTTGCCTTTTTAATTACAAGAGTGATGCTACATACCTAGTTTGATTATTTCCGAGGTATTTAAAGCAAAAAGGGCAAATCCACTGATCTTCAGCGATAACTGAAATTAAAATTTAAGTGTCTCCTGATGTGTTCCTGTGACAACCCAAATAACTCCCACCACATATTCATATGTAACTTTTTAAATTATAAAAATGGGATCATGCTGGTTTGCAAATTGCTTTAGGACATTCTCCTGGAACCTCTTAGGCCAGTATTCCTCAAAGTGTATTTGGTGAAGGCCTCATCACTAGTGGTACACTGAAGGGAAAAAAAGGGTAGTTTTGTCAAATGAGTCCAGGTTTGTGGTCAAGTGAGTCCAAGCCTGTGGGTACAGACTTTAGTGCATACTCTCTCCCTCTCTTGGCAATTCACAATGCACAAAGCATGCTAAAGGCTCTGAAAAGGCCTGCAGTAAAGAAATCTGATTAGCTTTTCTTAACATAGCATTTTCCTAAATTATTTTTGGTAACATATTTTAATATCTGGCAGGTTTTCAGAAAATTCCTCCCTAATCTTCTTTCCACCACTGCACCCCCCACCCCTCTGCCACTATAACCTTGTGAGATAGGCAGGAAAACAGCCCATCTGTTCATTTAATCAGCAAATACTTATTGCACTCCTACTATGTGCTAAGCATTGTGATTGATGCTGGGGATATGTGAATGAGCAAGATAGAAGGCTCTCTGCCCTCACGGACTCTCACTGTTTGCCTGCAGCATAGTGATGGTATTAGTCACTACATCATTAATCATGATGGATGGCTGTGCTCTGTGCACCTGGGAATGCCAGAACCTCAGCAGGGGGATCCTCTTTGCAACTGGTGGAGCCTAGGAGCAGGAGGCTAGAATTATCCCCACTCCCCTCTGCTCCTTCCCTTCTTCATGCCTCTCCAATTCCCCACACTTTGCCCCTGCTGTAAACAGTGGTGCCTGATCCAGCTGGCAGGGCTCCATATGTTTGTTTTCTCTGTATGTGCCAGCCTTGCACCAAGGCCACTGAGCTTCCCAAGTTGGGGAGAGCTGGCAGGGATTGGGGTGGGGGACTGCCAGCAGAAGACAGGGACTGATTGACAGACCAACTGGAGCGTGCTTCAGATTTCCAAACTGATATTTATTTAAGTCTTAGGTGATTTAAAAGGGCTTTGTAATTGAGAAAGGAAGGGTTGGGGATGAAGTCGGGGACTGAATGTGTATATTTGGGGGTTGGGGCGGTGGCAAAGAAAGTGGGTTTGTATGAGGTCAGATGGGAAAAAAAGTAAACTGTCATGACTCTAAAGCTTACTTAGCAGCTGGAGCTGTTTGCTGTGCGAGTGTGTGTGTGTGTGTGTGTGTGTGCACATGCATGTGCCTGTCTTAGAGGAGGAGAATGCACATGTCCAGGGCAGGATGCTGGGCCAGCCTGTGTGGAGGTATCCAGCCCCCGAGATATTGCCTCTTCTTAAACCTCCTTTGTTGAAATACTAGGGATGAATTAGCAGTAAGCATTAGACTATTGGAAATATTCCTAAAAGTAACCCTAAAAGGAGTTACTCAGATTTAGTAAGTTGCTGTCACTTATGGGATACCTACTTAGTCCCGGTCATTGTTATAGATGTTTACTGATGTGATCTGTTTTTCCTTCAGCATCCCTATGCAAGTTGATTTTGTTGTCCTATGCCAAACTGGTTCCTTTGAAAGTTCAGGGTAAGGGTTTCTTGCTTGCGTAAAAGTCTAAGAGGGATATTGCCCATGTCACAGTGCAGCCAGATGCGAACTGAGGAATGGTAGGTAGTTTCTCATCTCCCATCTTGGCACTGACTTCAGCAGTTTAACTATTTTACCCCAAGGCTTAGCTTTTTATTTGAATGGGTCAGATTTCCTGCAAGCATGCTTAAGCATGTTAGGGGTTGGGGTGTGTGTGTGTGTGTGTGTGTGTCCCCGGGTTGGGGCTGGCTTTGCCTGGCATCTCTTTGAATTAGCCCCAGAGAAAGACAGGCCAAGATGAAGCAGCCTGATCCTCATTCAGTCCAGGTCACAGCACCTGAGACCTATTTTGAGTCATGTGGCGGGTATAAATGTGGGCCTAGGGCCATTGGTTGTTTAATCATCACGAGGAAGGGGCATAGAGAATGACTGCAAGTGACAGCTTAATTGGAATTGGTGGTAATTATGTTGCCTAACAGAAAATCAAAGTGAGTCTTTTTAACCCCCAAGCCTTCCTAAATGCCCAGCTTCTCATACCAAGAAAACAGCTCCTCACTAGTCTATATGACGACAGTGCTGTCTCCTTCCCACCATGACCTTTCTCTTTTGCATCTCACGTGCATTCATTCATTCAACAGGTGTTTGCTTTGTAACCAGAAGTGTGGTAGATGCTGAAGATGCTTTGTGAATAAGATCATTGCTATTCCTGAGCCCTTGGTCTAACAAGTGAACCCTAAATACTTAGTGTGCCGGGCTCTGGAGGCATGAAGAGCTGGGGGCCTCACCACTGCCTTGTGGCTGCCTGACATAGAGGGGGTACTTGAGACCTGTCTATCAAATGGAATTGAGCTTCCTCAGGCACATACTTCTGTTTACATTCTTCTTCTCCACATTCAGCCCACCCTCACCCACCCCATGCTTGGAAGGTCTTGTATCCTGCCTGCCTTTTCCACTAATTAAGAACCAGGGTGGGCTCTCAAACCAAATCCCTAAGGGAGATAGGAACAGGAATATTATGGGAATATTAGACACTCATGTATCACCTTCCCCTGCTTAAGCTCCACTTTGCAGCCACACTCCCACCTGGGATTCATCAGATCCAAACTCCATGGACCAGTTAGGCCTGGAAAAGACCTTGGAGGTAGGAGGTCTTTACAGCTTAGCAAACATTCATTGAGTACCTGCTATATGTTGAGGAGGGAGACTTACAAACAAGTAAGTTCCACCGAAGTGTGAAAATGACAGTGTGGGTGATAAAGCTGAAGCTTAAGCGTCTATAGCTCTAGGGCTTTTTCCTGTCTTAATTGACAGACTTTGACATATCTTCCAGGACTATGTGAGGAATGAATCTAGATGATCTAAAAGGGAATTCTTTTAAATTTGTGAAAGAAGCTGCATTAAGAACTGACCTTCCAATGTGCTGAGGAGGGCCTAAGTGTGTGTGTGTGAGTGCCCGTGTACAAGGGCATATATGCACAGGTGTGTAGGAACCTGTGAACATTTCTTTTATCATTCTTCTAATGTCTTTGTTAGTGTTTCTGGCTCCTTGACTGTTCTTAGTAAAATCCGCAGTTTATCTTGTAGCTTAACTTTTCTTGAGGCCATGCTACATTTTAATTTTGGTATAATGGAATGATGTTCTCAAAGCTGATGGGGACTAGGTCCGAACTCATTGAAGACTGGAGGCTGTGCCGTCTTCCTCTACATCCTCTCAGCCTTTTGAACAGAGTGTGGCACCTAGAGGGTGCTCAGTGTCAGCACTGAACTGCGCCCAGTGCTCACCCCAGGGACCTGCACTTCTTCTCAGGAGTGACTTTGGGATTGCCAGCTGTTCTGTTTGCTCCTCTTAGCATGGACACTAAGCAGAGTGCCTTGTTTTTACTCCACTTGGGAGCCAAATCCTGTTGCTCCTGGGAGCGTTTTCTGGGATAATACACCGTGTTTTTCTCAGGGCTCCATTGTTTTCCATAGGCACTTTCAGATGGAGTCAGCGTTCCAGTCTTCCTCTGAGCCTGTTTCTAATAGTGTAGTAAGGTGTGTGTTCACACACTGGTTGCTAGTCAAATGGGATCAGTTTCCTTTGTGTTAAGAGATAGGACTTTAAGCTCTTAAGATCTGCTGTAAGTGCTGTGCAGGTCCTGGGACTGTTTGTTTGTATGCCTTTTTGGTACTGTCTACAGGCTCTAAACAATTCCTTTTACACGGATTGTTTTATCAACTTTGAGCACCTAAAGGTTGGGAAGTAGATGCTTGTATTTCCTTTCCAGCCTCTATAGTAGCATTTTAGTTCATTTTACATGACTTGTGTGGGTATAGCCCGGTCATATGTTGTAATTAGAAACAGGGAGGGAGAAAAAGAACAGGTGGTTTTGTTGTGGCTTTGTGCATTCACTGAACGAGGTCAGAGGTGAGCTCCTTTCTGGGGCTGGGAGTGGGGTCCTGGAGGGATTATAGGGGTATGTTTTCCTTTATATAAACACTTCTCCACAACATCTTGTCTCAGTTGACCTGCTGTCTGATGAGGATATTTTCTTTTTCCCTCTGAACAAGTAGAGACACTGTGAAGAAATTATGATTATTATTGTCATTATCATCAAGAGTGCAGAGAAGGCATATGTGAGGGAGGGTGAAGAGGTTATTAGCTTAAGTGATATTAAATGCTGACTAGTATTGGGTAGAGATGGAGACATTAGGAACTAAATCTTGCCACAAACTTGGGAACACTAGAGCATTCTCCATGGATCCCTGTTCCACAGGGCTATTTCAAGGGTCTGTAAAACATTATATAGAATTTATTTTTAAAAAAAACAAAGAATATTTCTTGAACTTCTGATGCATGTGTGTAGGGTGGAAAAGTCAGCCCATTGCTTAATTTTGTATAGGAAAGAGCAACGAGATGATATCATGTGTGTTTAGAGTTGTTTAAGTATATTATGTCTGGCAAGGATGTGGAGAAAAAAGAAAGCTTATATACTGTTGGTGGAAATGTAACTTAGTACAACCCCTATGGAAAACGGTATGGAGATTTCTCAAAGAACTGAAGGTAGAAGTATCATTTGATCCAGCATGCCCATTATTATCTACCCAAAGGAAAGGAAATCATTACATAAAAAAGATACTTGCACCTCTATGTTTATAGCAGCACTATATCACAATAGCAAAGATATGGAATCAACATAAATGTCGATCAACAGAAGACTGGATAAAGAAAATGTGGTGTGTATATATATAGATAGATATATATATACCCATGGAATACTGCTCAGCCATAAAAAAAAAAAAAGAATGAAATCATGTCTTTTGCAGCAACATAGAAGGAACTGGAGGTCTTTCTCTTAAGTGAAGTAACTCAGAAACAGAAATCCAAGTACCGTGTGTTCTCACTTGTAAATGGGAACTGAATAATGTGTACACATGGACATAGACTATGTAATGATAGACACTAGACACTTGGAAGGGTGGGAGGGTAGGAAGGGGGCGAGGGATGAGAAGCTACCTAATTGGTACAATGTACACAATTGGGTGACGGTTACACTAACACAATATATCCATGTAACAACAATTCACTTGTTATCCATGTAACAAAGTGCACTTATACCCCTAAATCTACAAACATTTTTAAAATTTTAAAAATAAAAAGTGAGCAATGAACATTTTTTTTTAAATGGCGCATGTCTTCAGGTCTTAAAGGATGTTGATCTATAAGCCAAAATGTGGCAATGCCACTGCATTAAATCAGGCATCCAGTGAATCGCTTCTGGAAGAAAAGTTTCATGACCCCTGACTCCCAAATTATGGCATGATTGGTATATGCCAGGTTGCTTTTGCACATTATATTATTAACTTTTTAAATAGTTCATCAAAGTATTATCATTCTTACTTTCACAAAGTATAAACTGAGGCTCAAAGATATTAAGTAACTCACCCAAGGTTGTATTCTGTGAAGGGTAGAAGAGCTTCAGAAGCCAAGGCTTATCATTCTTTGGTACCTGATCCTGTTGAGCTCCAATGCTGTCACTTAGTAGAGAAGCTTTGTCTATAATAAAATTTGAGATGAGACCTATCGCCCTTATGTGATAGAACATCAGGAAAGGTTCTGATAACATATCAAAATGGGGCCAGTAACACTCCTTGAGAGGTAAAGATTAAAAGTGATCATGGATATGAAGCAGCCAGCTGTGGGCTTAGCACATCATAGGAGCTGGGCAAAACTAGGTGCCTTTCCCACATCCCTGACCTCATCTCCCCTGCTCTTCTCATGCTCTTCTCTTGATCTTCTTAAGCCTGAACCTGCCCTCTTTCTCACTGTGTAACTTTTTTATTTCTCCCTCTCCCAACCCCCTTTGCCTCCCTCCTCCTACCCAGCTTCCAACTCAGGGCCATGGCCATAGTGGCACAGGCATGGTTTCATCCTAGATTAGATTCTCTCGAAGTCCAGTGGTTATAGGAAGCCTGGAGCCACGAGCTCAGTTGGGTGTTCATTTTGGAAGATGAGATGAGAAGGAAAACAAAAGACGCTTTTGGAATGGAACCTCAAGGCACAGGAGCATCTGCAGAGGCACAGCCTTCTGTCCTTAAAGAGCTTAGAACTTTATCAACATCCAACTCTACTCCAGGACTGCCCACACTGATGTGGGGACCTTTTGGTTTTGAAAAATAAAGGTCACATTTACAGTTATTTCCCCCCAGGAAAAAAAAATTGGTTCCACCATTAATAACAATGCATCTCTCTCTGTGTGCCATACATGTCCTTGGTCAGGCTAGCATTCTTTCTCAATCCTAGATTTCTAATCTGACCAAACCCTTCCATCCAACAAACATTGAAAAAGCACCTACAATGTGCCAAAGCTTTTCTAGGTGCTAGGGTTACCAAGATAAATTTGACACATCCTTGCCTTTAGTGAGCTTACAGTCTGGGGTCAGAAGAAAGAGATAAGAGGTGTATGACACACAGATGCATGATTGAATCACAAATCCCTGTGGAAATGTTATATGAGCTATTCGAGATGCTGCGGGAACCAGAATGAGGAGGCGACATTTGAGGTAAGATCTAAAGATAATTAGGAGGCATTCCATGGGTGGAATGAAGGGAGAAGGGAAAAGTGGTTCCGGTAGAAGGATTAGAGAGTATGAAAATGCAGCCTCCCCAGATTTTAGGGCTTACAGGAGGCAGACACAGGAAAGGTTGACTGGAACCCAGTTATAAACAGCCTAGAAGGCTTTGCATTGGAATTTGAACTTTAATTATGCTCAGATGGAGAGCAATCAAAGATGTGTCTATTCGCCTATGCTCTTTTTTTTAAAACAACTGAACTCCAAATAGGAAAAAGAATCATTAAAAAAACATAATTCCTCCCCATTTTCAAATCGGCTGCTTTTTAGAATGTTCAGGCCTCATCCAGAAGCTCACTTGCTTTTTATGAAATGAGATCTATATTACTTATCTTTTAAACGTTTATTTTCATGTTGCTACTTGAGCTTTATAATTATCATTTTAATAGCTGCATAATAGTCCATCAATTATTATGCCATAATTTACCAAAAGCACCATGGTAGAGTGAAAAGAACCAAGGTTTTAGGATCAGGCAGACCTGGTTCAAATCTTCACTCTGAGATTTACCATCTATGTGATCTTGGACAAGATTTTAATCACTCTGAACTTCAGTTTCCTAATCTGTAAAATGGGTTGACCATACACACACCTTCCAGGACTACTGTGAGAATGTCAAATTTGATGAATTACGACTATGGCCTACGGGAGGTGCTTGCCAAAGGAATGGTAGCTTCCCAGTTACCATTTACTGTTTGGTTGAGCTTAATGTTTTAGAAAGAAGGTAGATGGCTATGCAGAGGCAGATTGGATGGAGAGAAGAGGGAGCCTGAAAGCCAGTTTGAGGGCTCTAGACCGGTGCTGTTCAATAAATCAGCCACTAGCCCATGTGGCTGTTGGGCACCTGAATGTGGCTAGTCTAAACTGGATGTGCAGTAAACATAAAATACACAGAATGAAAAAATGTAAAACATCTCAAATTTTATCTTGATTACATGTTGAAATTATATTTTGGATATATCATATTAAAAGACATTGAAATGATCTTCATGTGTTTTTTAACATGGCTACTAGAAAATTAAAAATTACATAGGGGACTGGAATTATACTTCTGTTGGACAACACGGCTCATGCCAGAGGTAGAGTCCATACAACTGATCAGATACTGGGGCAGAGAAGCAGGAGACAAGATGACTCCAAGGTTGGGCGGCCAAGTAGGTCGAAAATCTTTTCATGGCTTTAGGGAAGGTAGGAGAAGATTAGACAAGTTTATGTTTGTATAAGCAGGTCATGAATGGGTGTCCTCTGAGCAGTGACACAAAAGGCAAAGATTTGGTTTAGACTAGAGTAACTGTCCCTACCTTCCTTATGAGTTGCCCATTCAGGCTTCTTCCATGTCACATACTGTACATGCTTTCATTCCTGCACAGACTTGTTAGGGACACTTCTTCCCACGCCTGTATGCTCACAGCCCACACGACGGGGTTATCACCAGGTTCAGAGCATACTTGGTGCCCAGGGGCTTCTGGAGTGAAAGATTACTGACCAGTGTGCCCTTTGCAGAGAAGGTTTGGAAGAGCTTGGCTGCTCTGTGGTGCCCCCAGAACGCTCCAAGACGGGCTTGCCAGAGAGCTCCACATACTTCTGCTTGCCCTTTTGTGGAGCTCTCTTCTAACCTGTGAAATATGCTGAGTCACAGTAGCCCAGAGTAGGACTGTGTCGAAAAATAAATTGCAGGGAAGGCTTCCATAGGGAGGCTAACTGTTCGCAAAGCCGTGTTAGATCCAGCTCTGTGTGTGTCTCCACTACTCTGGCTTTTCTAAGGTTCCAGGAGTCATCAGGGAGTTCATACAGAGGACCAAGGAGCTGAGACTGGCTTCTGGATAGCATTGCAGATAACCAAATGATACTTAGGTTTGAGAGCCAGGCATTGAAATTGTACCTGGCCTCTGAAATAGCCAGCATACCATTCCCTGCAGGAGTGTTGGGATATAGGGCCTTGGGTTGAGCTAGGAAACTGGAGATCGATGATGCATCTCAGCAGCGGGTAAGAGCAAGGAATGTAGAATATATCAAACTTGGAAGGCAAAAATCCACAACAACAAGCACAGTGTCTGCCTTGGTTTTAGCCGTTTCAGCTGACTTTGCCTACCTGGCTTTGGTACTGGAGGAGAGGATAACAAAGGATACCTGTGAGATACTCGCCCCATTCTGGCAGGGTTATTGCTGCACCCACAGTAGGAGACTTTTGCTTCTCCTAAAGCCATTTTCATCTGCCCCAGCCCCAACTGTGGTTGTCAGGTAGTGTTTTAAGTTCTTTGTCAGCAGTAGTGAAACTCTAGGAGCACATATTCATTCAGAAATCATTTATTGAGCTCCTTCTATGTGTTAGATAGGATGAAAGTTTCAACTACAGGGAAATATATGAGAGTTGTTTTAATTTTCCTTTTTTTATCCTGATTTAAATTTGTGATTTTTTTTACAGTCTCAGAACAAATAGTTTTAGGTTTTGTAAGTTATGAAAACTACTTATTTATCCTTTGAGGAATTCTGTCTTGGTTATGAATTTTCTTTTTGCTGCAAAGATGGGAGAAATTTACTCTGTTTCCTTCCCACGTTCCCTGCCCCTCCTTTCCTATTGAGCATTGGGGAAAGATGCCCTTAGACCTCAGGCATCCCCAAGCCTGACTTCCAGCAGATATACTTGTGAGAAGACCCAGCCTACTGAAGAGCCCACTCTCTTAATGCAGAGAGGCCCCTTGTGCCTGTAGCTTGGCTGTGACAGACCACAGCTGTCACCTCCTCCTCAGCCAGAGCCAGGCGAGGCAGAGGAGGAAATGGGCCAAACTTGGCAGGCTGGTGGGTCCTCTGTCCCTACAGGGGTTTATTTCTAAAGTGGTTTCATCCCAGCACCACATCTGTGACTTCCCAAGGCCACTGGAGAGCTGAGAATTGGCCACAGGCCTGATAGCCCAGGAAGGTAGGTATCACTGGCCTTAATGACCTTGTGTTGACTGGGATTGTATTGATAGGGCTGGGGTGAGGATTCCGGAGAGTGTCAGAAATACCTAGGCATAGGTGGCTAAATAACTATGAAGGTTTCTGTCCTCTGCCAGAGACCATACTCACCCATACTCTCTAAGACGTGCATAGTTCAAACCTGCACCCATCTGCACACACAACACCAAGTGTTCCTGGCCTGTGGATGCTGCACCCCTCTCTCCCTCTGCTCTCCCGGGAACTCCTACTTCTCACTTCTTTCCGCCCCCCAACACCACCATGGCAGTCCTCACTCCTAATCCCAAAGTCCAGCCTTTCCACCGGCCCCAGCCTCTAATTTAGCGCTCTCTGGGGACCAGGACCTTTTGAAAGGAAGAAAGAAAGGAAAAGGGAGGAAAAACAGAAAGAAAGTGGGAAACAGAAGAATGAAACCGGGAAGGGGCAGTGGTGCCTTGAGCTATCTCACTGCATTACAATGAATATGGACTCTATTAAGCTCCGTTCTGCCTGTTAGTGTTTCCCGGGGCAACACAGCCCCCATATGGCAAGCATGCAGCAGATTAGGGTAGGCCCCCAGGCCGCATTGAAGGCCAGTGGCTTGACTGGCAGTTGAACCCCCTCCCCACCTCCCCCTACTCCTCACACTTGACACTGCCTGTGTTTATCTAAAGCAAGGAGGGGGGGCCATTTGAAAGGTTTTTGTCCTGGCTTAGAGAAGGCAGAGGAGGAGGCTGGAGGCAGGGTGGAGAGAGGGAGGTTGAGGGAGGAAGGAGGGTGGAAGTAGGGTAGAAAGGGGAGAGGCGAGGAGGGAAGGCTTCATAAATATTCAAGAGGAGCTCTGAATGGAGAGAGAGAAATAAAGCAGATGGAATTTGTGTTAAAGAACAGCACAATCACCCTGTTTTGAGCCCTCCAAAAACAAAAAAAAAGAAAAGAGAACGGCCTTCTAGGAGTGTAGAAGCTGCATTTATCCAATTAGCAGGGTTGTCAAATTGAATTTATATGGAATAGGGGTGGAGGAATTGAGCTGAGCGTGTAGGAGAAAGGAAGTGGTTTTCCTTTTCTTTTGGTTTTCCAGTTTAGCAGTAAAGCCCCCCACACCATGGGTAGATGTGTGGATTAAAAAAACAAAACAAAACTCTTTAAAGACATGAGGTTATTTTGGGGAAAGGGTATGAGTGACAAAGAAAACTTCCCAGTAACTTTTTCCTCCAGTGCTGGAGGTGGGAGAGGATTAAACGTGTTTTACCAAAAGCTCAGTGGGCAAATCAAGAGATAAGACCTCTCTTTGACTGACTGGCAGAGGTGGCTTCTCTCTGTGGGGGGTTCCTCTCCGAAGGAAGATGCTGTATCTTAGCTCCTTCCCTTTCTGCTTGCCTTGATGGTGAGTGGAAATAGGCTCTGTTTGTCAGCACCTTGTTATAAATTCTGGGTTCAGTGACAGGAACCCAGGTTTGGCTGATCTCCCCAAAATACCACTTTGATTATATCATTCCCTTGCTCAAAAACCATCACTAACTCTCTCCTTCTGTGGTATGAATTTTAAACTCTTTTCTCTGGTCTTCCACAGCCAGACCCAAGCTCAGTGTCCTGCCTTGTCTCTCTTCATTCTTCTGGGTAAGTCTCCAAAGTGCGGTGTGAGTGCTAAGGGGAAATATAAGCAATCCCACTGGTGCACTGTTAGATTACAGTAGAGATTCCCTTAATGTTTATTTCTACCTAAAAAAGGAATAGGAAAGAAATTCAGCTTTGCTAATATTTAATATAGGGGTTGGCCGTAGGGCCTTTGGTCTGTACATTAGGCTGTCATGTGTCACAACAGTCTCTCAGGCATCTCCATGGTAAATGGCTTGACAGTGTGGGGGCCTCACTTGTTCATTCACTCCCCAGTTTTCCTGTTCTGCCTTAAGTGGATTTACAGATTATATTATTTAGTTTAACTAAATTAACTCTCACAAAAGGACAAGTGGCTTAAAGAGATTGCTACAAAGAAACTGTGGGTTGAAGAGAAGGCTGGTAATCCAAGCACATGCAAACAGGAAAACAGGAGAGCTGACCCTTTTCAAGCCACAGGAGGGAGTAAAAACAATGATAATGGAATCATTTCTGATGAGAAATCAACAAAATAATTAACAGCCAAGCAGACTATTTGAAAGAGATTACACCCATATCATTAGCGATGATACTAATCCTAAACAGGCGTTCTGCCTTAAGGTACTACCTAATGATATTTTAAGACAATCATGGTTAGGGAGTTATTAAAATGTGGTTTCATTTTCACCTACTCTTTTTAACATTTTAGTTCTGCAGTGCATGTATTTAATTTATAAGTAAAGAAGGATGGATGTATTAGGGATGTTTGCCCAGAATATTTCACTCAGGTGGTAGTAGGATTAGGGAAGTTTGGAGTCCACTGTAACAGATAAGCCCGACTGCTTGACATACCACCCTGCAAACACAAGACTAGCGTTCCCACCAGGTCAGTACCACCTTCCTGCTGTGCCCTCCTCCTCTTCGCTTGTACCTACCTCAAGAGGCCCAGTTTCAAATCCTGTTTCCAGAACACCTTCCCTTAAGACCTGAAACTGAGAACTCTCTTCTGCCTTGGCTGTCACTTGCCGCTTCACATTGGTAACTGAGCCGATTGGCGAATGTGTTAAAGAATGCTAAAGTTGTTACAGGAGAAAAATCACAAAATTTCAGTGGTTTTGTGCAACAAGGGCTTATTTCTCTTCATGTCTGTCACATCTTGAGCTAATTGCTTCGATCTTATAGCTGTGCCTTCTGAGCCATGTGACATGGTCACCAGACTGGAGAGGCAAAGATGGAAGCGTCTGTCAATCTCTTAACCGCCATGCCCAGTAGGGACACAGGAAGTTCACTTACACTTCATTGGCCATCACTAGTCACATGGCCCTAAGCTCACTGCAGAGGAGGCTGGGAAATGAAGAGGAGCTTGTGGATATTTGCTGAGTGCTAGTGAATTTATGTCCCAAATGTTGCTTTAAGCTCCTAAGGACTGAATCCATCTTCTGCTACTCACAGTGCCTTGCATACTGTGTTGTATGTGGTCGAGTATAGCAATATTTTTTTCTTCCCAATAATGTTAATAATTAAAAGTCACAGCACACATCATTTAGTTAATAGAAGACTCATACACAAAATCTGGCTGAGGAATAAGGTAAAATAGAGGCTGGCCAGAGAATGGCTCGTACTTAAAAACATCAAACCGTTACTTTTTTCTCCCCTATTTGACATCAGAGTGTTCTGGGTAGGTGTTCCAGGTACTACTAGTCTAGAACTATGCTGTCTAATTTGGCAACCACTCGCCCTATATGGCTATTTAAATTAAATTTAAGGAAAATTAAAAATTCAATGTCATAGTCACATTAGCTACATTTTGAGAATTTAATAGCCATGATTGGCTAGTGTTTTAAACAGCACAAATACAGAACATTTCCATGATTGCAGAAAATCCTACTGAAGAGGGTTGTGCAGTGAACAATAGGAGATTTTTATAGATTAGAATGTAGATGATGAAAAGATAAAAATGATCACACAGAAAGTTAGTTATAGATAGTGATCCAGGTAACATTATTCTTATGTGTAAGGAAGTAAATTAGGAAACGTTCTAAAATTGGCTCTAAAACCATTTCTAGCCAGTTGGTTAATGTGGTTCCAGAAACAATCTGCTAGGAGGTAGTGTTGGGATAGTACTAGGAGTGGGAAGACCGGACTTGGACCCTTAAATCTCCCTTCTGAATTAGCTGGGAGACCTTCTACAAATCACGTAGATTCATTCAGCCTTGACACATCATTCATAACACTCAAAACACATTAGGCATTTAGGATACTTTATTTTCTCTGAGGTCCCTCCTAATTAAAAAAAAATTGTTTTAATTAGGTCTGTGTGTCAAGTACAACTTTTTAAGTTAAAATGACCTTTGTTTTTTTGTATATGTTTAAAAGTATGCAACCTGATGTTTTGATAAACTTTGTTTTTTTTAGAGGCAGGGTCTTGCTTGTTGCCCAGGCTGGAAGGCAGTGTAGTGTACATCATAGCTCCCTGCAGCCTCAAACTCCTGCGTTCAAGTGATCCTCCTGCCTCAGCCTTGTCAGCAAACCTCTTTCTTAATTCCTTCTTCTATCTACACTCACATACTCAGCCCTCTGAAAATTAAGTTCATTTATTTTCCCAATATTTGCCTCAATGCCTCTCTTCTGTGCAGGAGTACCACCCCCTTTCTTGAGATTGGGGCTCCCAACACTTGTACCCCAGACACTTGGCATCACCTTCTAGGAGCAAAGCTTTCCGTGCCTTTAAGACAACTGGGAAAGGTGAATCTTATTCTGCAAACTTAGGAGCACGCAAAAAATAAAGCAACTTGGAGCAGGATTTTTTTCTTTTTCATGTAGCTGACCCCTCTCAACCAATGGAACAAAAGAATTTGTCAGATCGTATTCTTGTCACTAGAAGAATGTTTTTAAGAAAGTCTCTTTGTGCTATCTGCTACATCACACTCTCTACTATTCAGCTCACCTTTGTTATTGGTCTTAAGACATCCAAAGGGCATGTTTTGTGTTTTAGATCATAGAAGCTTCCCTTTCTGAGACAGCTGCTGTAACACGGGTGTCCGGGGGATGAGCTGGAGGCTTTTTTTGTGGTGTTGTCTTACTCTTGGTCCTGTTAGTCAGCCAGCCCTCTTGGGAGGAAGTAGAGCTGGCCTACTCCTGATGATCGACTCTCAGTTGTTTGTAATTTTCTCAAAAAATAAATACTCTAAGGCTACAGTTTCTCAGGATTGGTCTTAACCCCCAAGTGTGTTGTGTTATTGTTTTTAGGAAGTTTCAAAAACATCTGTTTGGAGGAGATTATTTTGGTGGGGAATATGTATGTCAGCAGTTAAATGTCTCAGACCCATTTTCTTTCTTTGTGTCCAAATAACCCTTTAAAATGTCAAGAACCTAAGCTTCAATAAAAAACCAAATGATTTTGATACTTTTTTGGTTTATCCCCTTTTTCTCAGAAAATGCCAAAGGAAAATAAGAAGGATCTAGATATATTTTTCATTGCCAAGAAAAGTAATAGGCCTTACTGTTGCCTTTGCTCAGTTTTGCAATTGTACCTTGTTCATTTCAAAATGGGACATTACACTGCAATTAGGTTCTCCAACTTAAGCCTCACTTGCCTTTTTCCCCTGAACATTAAAATAAAGTCCACAGAACTGAATCTCTGGTATTAGCTTTCTAGACCAAACTCACTAGCTAACTAGGTTAGTAACTCAGTTAAAAAAGTAACTCAGTTTACCCAGATACTAAACAAAATGCATCATACCTCCAGTGACCAATCTCTCAATCTCCCCCTCAACATAGCCATATTTTTTGGTTACAGTTCTGATTTTACATGAATAAGACCCCACACATCCTGTTCTGGGATCCTTAAAATGGTACTTCTTACAACTCTGTTGTGGGGATTAATGGGTTAACTCCTTACTCTCTCTCAGGATACCTGCATCTTCTCACTCCCTCTTACTTGCAGATACATTCTTTTCTCCTTGTTGTTTTTGAAGCAGGATGGCGGGCTGGTGCAGTGACAGGATCTGTTTCCATTTTGAACCTTATAAATTACCGAGGGTGCAGAAGTAACAGGAGTTGTTTGGCTGGTCCTCGTTAAGCAGGAGGGGGTCTGGGCTGAATTTCCTCAGTAAAATCTTTGTTGCTTTTACAACCCAAACACCTCTGTAGCCACACTGTACTCACATAAGAAACAACCCTCCCGTTCCACTTGTCCTCTTTTGCCCTTCATTACTTTCAGTCCATTTTCTGACTCCCTACCTCCCTTCTTTCCTTCCATCCTCCCTTCTTCCCTTCCTTCCTTCCCGCTTCCCTCCTTGGGGCATGGAAGGAACACTTGCTCTCAATTTCCTTAAGGGGCTGGGGAAATTAGGGCATGTCTTGAATAAGCTAGTTCCCTAAAATCCCATAATGGGAACTCATGCAATGTTCTATATACCTTATCTCACTGGGGAAAAGCAAATTAGGGAATTAAAGCAAGTATCTGGAAAATTGAGAGGAACCCAAAAGCTTACTTTTTGGTATAAACTTTCCCTCTAGAAATCACTGTTAAAATGCCCCACTGTTCTGCATCATACTGTTCCAACTCTGTTTTGCTAAACACCCACTGGATACAGAACTATGATAGGAAAAAAAAAAATGGGGAAAAGGCTGCTATTGTAATTGAAAGCACAGAGTTTTGGAAATCAGCCCAAACTGGGTTTTAGTCCAGGCCTACTGTTAATGCAATCCTGGGCAAGTTAACTTCTGGATCTCAATTTTCTCACCTGTAAAATGGGGATCTAAGTCCTTGCATTGCAGGGCTGATGAGAAGATTAAAAGAAAGACCTTGTATAAGAGCTTAGTGCGTATCTGGAGTAGTGGCAGGCACCCTCAGCTCTCCACTGTCACAGCCCCTCCCAGTCGTACTCACATCCTTTGCAGCTTTCATGAATTTTACTTTGCCAATAACATGACCCTTTGATTTACTGGATTGTTTGAAAAAGAGCAAAAGCTCGCTCTCTACACCAATGGGAAATTATCGTAACTTGCCAGGAAATAACTTCTGAAAAACTTCTTTAAAAATGTTCTTTCAAATCCCTTTTAGAAAATGTCCCCTTGTTCTGTCCCAGAGTAATGCTGAAGTCTTGTAAGTCCTCTGATGTCAAAGTCCTGAGGCAAAGGGAGAAAATACAAACCAATGGGAAAGAACTCTTAGAAAACATTCTGAGCAGTCACAGAATGCTAGGGGCTGGGGTCCTCTATCTGGTTTGGAGGGATGCTCACTGGGCAGTGTGGATCTGGCCCTCTTCACTCCCTCAGCAGCCACGCAGAAAGCCAAAGGACCACAGATCTTGGGGAAGGGAAAGCTGTAGGTGAATCCCAAGCACTTCCCAGCACAGAGCAGCAGTCCCACGTCAGACGTGTTGGGTGTCTCGTTTCTTTCAGCAGACTGTGCAGGCATTCTGAACTCCAGGACTGGCCAGCATGACACATATCTCAGTTGAGAAGCTTAACTGCTTCTCTTGAGTTTTCAATGGTGATTGTAAATCTTTGAGAAGTTCCGGTTAGGTAACTTGGTCTAGAGGAGTTAACATTTTGGATATATGTGACACTCCTATAAATACACTATTAATATTGCCACAGGTGAATGATCCACTGTGCGGATCACTGGAACGTTGCCTTCAACATTATCTGAACTCATTCCAAGGCCTCCCTGCCTAATAAGGATGTTGATACCCTGTCTTTATTTGCTAATGTTCTATAAACCCATCAGTGAAAAGCACATAAGCAGAATCTTGCTTTTGGCTGTGACAGAAGTGTGTGTGTGTGTGTTAGAATATACACTTGCCCATGTGATTTTGATAAATCTTATAAGGACCATAGCCTAAGAAAGGCATACAAATTAGTGCCTTCTGGAATGGGAGATGCCACTGTTCCAGGCAGAGAGGGTGGCTGATAGCTGAAGTGTGTTATCAGATGGCTGGAGGTGCATTGTGGTCTGAGCCTCAAAGCAGTGTTGTTCTGGGTGGAGATACATGTTGGGTAATCAAGAGCACAGATTTTGTAGAGATGGAAAAGCTCAAAATTTCTAGCACCAGGAGCAGAGAGAAGTGGACGCCAGTGAGGGAAATGAAAACAAGGCTCTGTGTCCTGAGAAAGTGAGGAATCTTGGCTGGCTTATGACTTTGGGCTGTGTTTGTGTCTGTGGGAGTGGATGTTACGAACAAGCTGAGGAGAGTAGGGTGATTGCAGGAATAAAAGGGAGTTCACAGGGATATATAGGCATAGAGCTGGGGTGAGGAGAATCAAAGCAGGAAATCTTTCATGAGCCACTGAGACTTGAGGATTCATTCACTTAGTAGCATCCCCTGCAAGGGCATTCGGTGTGCATCACACACATGGCACTGCTGTCCTATGATAGTCCGCACTAGCCACATGGCTTGGCACATGGCTGTGACCAGCTGGCCTTTTGCAAGCAAAGAGTAAGAATAGTCTCATCTGTTCTAGCATCTGTGCCAGATAGTCACTGTCCTGTGCCATGGACCTGGCTGCAAGCCTCAGCCTCTCTGTATCCTCTGCCCCTCATCCTTGTTGCTGTCTGTCCACTGGGCAAGACTCCAGCATTCTTACTGCAATAAAATCACCTTTTAGCTAGAGAAAGAGCTCAAGGGGGCAACTTACGAGAAGCTTCTTTTAGATGAGAAATGGCACGATAGTGTTCTTTGGTCTTCCAACAGCATGACTACGTCTGTACTTTGAATGCTGCCAACAGGGAGCAAGGGACAAAGCCAAGCCCCATGGCTACCACAGGTGCACCCCAGGCATCCTCATCATGGCCATTGCTCTCCCTTTCTCTCTTACAGCAGAGTGTTGCCGGGGACCGCAGTATCTCTTTGTGTGACCCTGGTGGCTTATGGGACGTTGGCTTCAGACCTTTTGTGATACACCATGCTGCGTGGGACGATCACGTGGAGAGGAACGAGGCCTGAGGTCACACTGGCTTGCCTCCTCTTAGCCACAGCAGGGTGCCTTGCTGACTTGAGTGAGTGCTTTCCTTCCCTTTCCCTGCCCTTAGAATCTAATGGAAACATTCAGCATTCTACAATAACTCTTTAAAAAGGCCTTCTCTACCTGGATTTCAAAGAACACTTTATTCTCGTTGGCCTTCAGGGACATAAGAATACAAGATGAGCCATGATCACAACAATGTCATATTGGCTTCAGTTTGGTATTTGACTCATTTCAAAGCTATATCAAAGGAGGTGGAGGAGAAGTAATAATAATAACTGCTTTGTTATTGGGCACTTGACACGGCAGGCAATTCACACACATTGTCTGGAAGCCTCATGACAACCCTGTGAGGAAGCATTATTAGCCTCATTTTACCGGTAAGAAACTGAGACTTCATAAGGCTAGAGTCACATGGCTTAGAAGTAGTGGCACTGGGATGAGACTCAGGTCTGTCCAAATGCAAAGCCCAAGCTCTTGCCTTTACAATACGTTCTCACTCCAGATCTTCTCTCTGGGGACAAAGGCAGGTTGCGAAATGGACAAAAGCAGTACAGTTGGAGAAAGACCAACTCCCCTGGTGGCCACTTCTGGAAGACTTCCTGGGTGCAGTGCTTCTAAAGACATGATATTGTTTTCTTGGGGGCATCTGTTCATGGCTGCATCCTTGTTATTCCTCCAGATGACGTCCCTCAGGTCACCGTCCAGCCTGCGTCCGCTGTCCAGAAGCCCGGAGGCACTGTGATCCTGGGCTGCGTGGTGGAACCCCCAAGGATGAATGTAACCTGGCGCCTGAATGGGAAGGAGCTGAGTGGCTCGGATGATGCTCTGGGTGTCCTCATCACCCACGGGACCCTCGTCATCACTGCCCTTAACAACCACACTGTGGGACGGTACCAGTGTGTGGCCCGGATGCCTGCGGGAGCTGTGGCCAGCGTACCAGCCACTGTGACACTAGCCAGTGAGTCTGCTCCTTTGCCACCCTGCCATGGTGCCATTGCTCCTTGTCTCCCACCCCAAAGCCCCTACCATCCATGCTGCCTCTTGCTAGTCTTAGCATAAAAGGGCCCTTAACTGCTGAAATTTCAAATCAGAACAGTGGCTGCCTAGTAATGCCCAGTGATGGGGGGGCCCCCTGTGCCCTTGGGAAACCTCACTCTGAGCAAAGCCTGTATCTACAGTGAGTGTCTACAGAGAGGGGAATTGGTCAGTGCTCTTGACATGGCAGAACTGTTTCGTGGGCCCCAGAGCAGGGCCATGCCGTGCCTTCTTAGCTGGTCATCCTGTGGCTGTAGGTGCCCTGTACCAACTGCTTACCACCCCTTCCAGTCCCCTCACTCCACTCTCATCACAGTTACAGTCGCAGCAGGGAGAGACAGGACGCCAAGAGACACGGGCAGGGCCATGTGTAGTCTGGCAGAGCCCACCCAGTCCATACGTAGCCTCCTGTCTCTCTGTGAGGGGTAAGCATAGTCCCAATGCCTGGAATATGAATACTAGAACATAATGAAAATGAAACTGTGTGGCAAAGGGATAAAGGGATACAGAGAAAAGAAACAAGGAAGAGATGAGGTGACGGTTTGGACCAAGGAAAATGCCAAGAGTATAAAATGCTCACACTACCTCTTATTTTCTGGTTTTCCATTCTTTTATTTATGTGTTACAGTCAGTATAGGATAGTTTATTAAAATCATTATGTCTGTAGGCATTCCATTTGTGACATAGAACTTGTGTTACCTCTGATCTCTGTGTTTTCCTATTATCATGACAAGGAACATAGGTCCTCAGACCAACATGCAGAAACCAAGGGCCAAACAGCTTCTAAGGTCCCTTACCAAGACAGGTGTTTCTAGTTGCCGTTATATTTACTCTACCTTATGAGGACCCATTGTGTGAGGCTAGATGGAAGTGAGCAAACAGGCATCCTGTGTTTGCGTATGACTCCCACGTGGTGTGCTATGTCCTAGGCACAACACATACAGTATCTGATTTTCTACTCATCGTACGTATGGGCACATGAGACTTGATGGATTAAATACACCACTGAAGGCTGGAGAGCAACCCTGACACCCATTCTTCTGTGCTGAGCCTGTAGCAAGGAAACGTAAAGAATTGCTTCCAATTTGGCCCCTTGCCTGGGGCCTGAGGTGTAGAAAATAGAGAAACTTGTTGAGACTTTAATGGTATTTGGATTTAAACTTTGAGAAGATTTCCAGGGCTTGTTCCCTCATTACTCAGGAGCACCTCCTTATCCATGAAACCCCTGCTTTGGGCCTCCAGGTCACCATCATCATCATCACCCTTGTGGGTGACGTGGTTCCAGGAGGTTGGCAGTGCTACGTCACGGGGCTTACCTAAGGCAGCAAACTTTTGAAATGCCCTCTCTATCCAAGTCAGCTGGGGTCCCTGGGCTGTGTGAGGCTTGCATCCTGGGAAGAGGGCAGGGAGGGAGGGAGAAGTAGTAAGGAAATGGAGGAAAGACCCTATATGCCCTCCATCCCCACATCCCTGGAGGAGCTTCACTCTATGGGGCAGTGGAATGGAAGCTGCCGGCACGATTCCTCTTTTCTTGGAAAGTCAAGCAGCCCTGCCCTTTTCTCAGAGGGAAGGCAAAGCGTGTCCTCAGCTGTCTCCCTGAGCAGCCAGGCTGAAACTGGGCTATATCTCGGAGCCCCCCTCACAATGGAGCCACTCGTCTTTGTGGCAGAAGGAGCACCCATGGAATCTGAGTGCCTGGCCTCTGGGAAGCAGCCTGTGAGGGTTCAGGGAGGGAGGCAGGCCGTGGGTGGCCAGGGGGCCCTCCTTTCCGGCTATGCTTGTTGGGTGAGGGCTGCTGGGAGGCTTAGGTGAGGGAGGTAGAGGGTGGGGAGGGGTCATCTCATCACATCAAGAAGGGCTGAGGTCAGAACTACACTTCCTATCATTATATACTTCCCGCCTCTACTTTCATATTTTCAAATTATAATTGCATTACATAATGTTTAGGATATATAGAAATTAATCTCTCCTAAACCTGCTGTCTTCATATAACCACCCCTATCATTTTGGAGTATACCCTTCCAGTCTTTATCCCTGCTCATATTTTTATGTTGTAAAGATACAACGAATATATAGTTTCTGTTCTTTTCTGTCTGTTGATGTTGTATGATAAGCATTCTCCATTGGCCATATGACCATGTTTACTTTTTTTATTGAGTATAAAATACATATAAGACCTGGCATAGAGAGATCAGAGGTAATTATTACAATATGGCCTACACCTGTAATCCCAGCACTTTGGGCGTCTGAAGCAGGGGGATCATTTGAAGTTGGGATTTTGAGAGCAGCCTAGGAACAAAAACTTTTTTCTACCAATTTTTTTTTTTAAATAGCCAGGTGTAGTGGTGCGCACTTGTAGTGCTAGCTGTTTCGGAGGTGGGAAGACTGCTTCAGCCCAGGAGGCCAAGGCCGGGGTGAGCCAGCCTCTTACAAATGAGATGTGCCCTTTTTTGGAGACCCTGTCTCCAACCGATGCATTTTTTTTTCATGTATGTCCACCCAGGTAACTATCCCCCACGTCCTCTCATGCCCCTTCCTAGTGAATCCACCCTCCCAGCCCCCACCAGTACTTACTATTATTATCACCAATGGTCCTAGAACATCCCCCACCTTCCCTTTTCCTGTCCCTGGGCAATTAGGGCGCTTCCATTTGTTGATTGTTACAAATGAGATGTGCATTTTAGCGATGCGTGTGCCCTTAAAGAACAACACTGCACATCCAACAGGGAGGTTTCATCTGCAAACAGGCAGATGAAACAGTCTGGAGACACAAGACCATAACCATTCATTTGGCTTAATTAGGAGCCAGGCTGAACCTTTTATTGTTTGGAAAAGGGAGAGTTGGAGAGCGGAAGATTTATCTTGGATCAGTCCTTCTGCTTCAAGGTGTATCTATCTGTGTGAGGAGAGACAATTTATTAGCCTTCATTTAAAAAATATTCCTGGCCGCTTCTCTCTCTAGTGCTTGAGGGGATCTGTGGTTGGCAGAAAGGACAAAGGGAAGTGTTTGGTTGCAACCCAAGAAGGCACAGTGAGAGAAGAAGGGCCTTGTGCATAAGCTGAGCTGGTCTCATTTGAAAGCCAAGAACTATTGGCTTGTCATTTAGACATGAATCAGAAGGCGAAATGTTTGGGCCTGACTAGAAGGAAGAAGTGCTGAAAGTTGAGAGAGCAGGCATGGGGGCCTGTGTCATGGAGCAGAGGGAGCTGGTGGAGTGGAACTGCAAAGCTTGGAGGAGGCAGCGACGAGGTGGCGGGAAGGCGGGTGGGGGCAAGTGAAAGGGGTGCTGTCTTTGGGTTAATGCCATTGGGGGATCTGGCCCAGATGCAGCAGTAGATTAAGTTTCTGAAAGCACATTCCTGAGCAGAATAGGGGCTGTGTTTTGCTGGTTGGCTGATGTATGAGGGAGGCCGAGTGGTAGACGGGATTACCAAAGGCACGGTCTGCATTTAGAGGAAAGGCTGGGCAGCGGCATGCCGGTGCACACACATGCACACCCACACACACTCAGCATGTTAGGCTTCCTTTTCCTCTGGCCTTTTCTCCATGCTTTCCCGTGTTCATCCTCATACAAAGCAGCTGCTGTCTGGCCTACCTGGCAAGATGCCACCTCCTGCGTCCCGCTTCTAGAAATCACTGGGAGCTATAGGTGATGGGGCCTAGGACCTGGTTTGAGGACTCAGGGGTGGAGAGGAGGCCTCTAGCAGATGAATTTTTCTGGTCCAATGCTGGGAGCTGGAGGGGTCCATTTGGACTTCACTCTGACCAGGTGACATCATCTTTTGATTTTCAGTAAAATGGAGTCAGAAGTTGACTCACCTAAAGAGTCTCACCTGTGCACACTCCCGCCCTCCACCCCAGGCTGTCCTCGCCACGTGGATAATGGCTGCAGCACGCTCTGGAGGTGCCCATCTCACTCTCCTCTGTGAAGGGTTTTTTCTTTCGTATTTAACCTAAATTAAAAAAAAAAATCAGTCTCTCTTGCTGCTAATGCCCAGCTTCAGATCATCTTGTCTAATTCTTGCTTTTTGAAATGCTTTTAACTGTGTACTCTTTCCTTTTACTTCCCTTTCTTTTCACAAGCCTCACACCAAGCCGCCAACCGCTCTACACAGCTCAGCTGTTCCCAGCCTGCTCCTGAACCAGCAGCAGCCCCTGCCAGTGGGCACTCCACTCCTTCCTGCTGGACGCTGAGTTCCACCTCAGGCCTGTTCTCAAGACAGCATGGCAAGGAGTCACAGCCAGCTCATCAGAGCCGGCAGTGGGAAAGCTGTTCTCAACCTTTTACCCCTAACAGTCAACCATTAATAATTCTTTATTTTTAACTTTGAAAATTTTTGATAATTCTTCCAATTCTCTCATCATCCCTAGGTCCCACTGGTAGCTGGAAATAAAACAGGTGGTACCTAGGTAGCTACCTATAATTCTAAACTTGGGAATTTTGGTCTTCAAGTTAATGTGAAGTCTTAAGTTGCAGCTGGTATAATTGAGAACAGATTGGTCATTGCTCCTTAAGGCCTCCGAGTGCTAAGACCAGGCATATACTCCTGAATGGTCCTGTCTCTGCATCAGAGATCAGCAGGAAATGTGGCTGACAAGAAAGGAAGGAGTCCTCCTTGGCACTCATGCTCATTAATCTGTGACTTTGAGAAAATGTCCAAAGTGACCAGGGACCCTTTGTTACCATAATTTAATTTAACCCATGAATAAAATGAAGAGCCAACTGGTATAGTGGAAAAAAACAAAAAAAAAATTATAAAAAAAATGTTTTAAATTCTGGGTTTAAGCCTTAGCTCTGCCACTTAAGTGTTACATGGCTTTGAGCAAATCACTTGGTCGTTAGCTTGCTACAGCTGTGAAATGAAAGCAATAATTACATCACCAGTCTTGTGGATTTTTTTGAGGATAACTGGGAGAATGTATGATATTCGTATTTGGGAGCCTTTTAGAAATCTCAGACTTTATTTGTTCACCCCTGTGGCTGGCAAATATTTCTGGAGGCTCTGAAGCCCGTGTCCAGCCCTGTGCTGCCCAGCTCAATCCTGGGAGCGACCCTTAGGTAGACAGTCCAGAGGGTGGCAGAGCTTCCAATCAAAACCAGAACCAATAGAGGAGAGGCTTGTTATAAAGAGAGAACTAACTCATGTCCTGTGACTTTCTTAGTTCCTTATGTACATGTGTTCTCTATCCCAGATTCCCACCTCCAGCCGCCTTCACGAGCAGCCACAGTGTCATGGTGCGTTGTCAGTGTGGCCTGCAGACCTGCTCCTTGATGCTCCTGTGGGTTCACTGCTGCCCACTCACATGCTGCCCCATCCAGACAGCTGTGGTTTTGCACTGACAGGCTGGGCTGACCCTGGCCTTCAGCATGGTGAATTCTATAGGCAGAAGCCATGTCTCTTTGCTCAGCTCCCCTAACCTCTAATTCCCGTCACACACTTCACTAAGGTCATCTAGGTTCTGACTGTGAACTAGAATAGTCCATAGTCCATTAGGGACCGTTGTAGACATTTCTTTCTTAAAATATTTCTAGCTTCCTTCTCTGTATTAGGGTTCTCCAGAGAAGCAGAACCAATTATATATATATATAATTTAATTTTGTATACATAAAGTATAATTATATATTATACAAAGAGTTATTTTAAAGAATTAGCTTATGCAGGCTGTAGATTCATGTACAATGTAAGAATTGACGTTGCAGTCTGGAAGGTAAAGGGAGGAAACTCAGATTTTCTGTGTTGTCTTGTTCTCTGGAAAACATGTCTTGCTATTAATACCCTCAATGATCAAATGAGGCCTATCCTATTAGGGAGGGTAATCTTTTACTCAAAGTCTGATTGTAAATGTTAATTACATCTAAAACATACCTTGACAGCATATCTAGATTAGTGTTTGAGCAAACAACTGGCCCCATTGTCTAGCAAAGTTGACACATGAAATTAATCATCACAGCTCCCTACTGGCCACCTGAAATATACCACCTGCCTGGGGTTGTTTTGAAACATGTCTCTTTGGAGACAATGTGAAGAAATTAGATTTTCCATAGTCCAGCTCCCAGTGTCATTAATGACACCTTTAGACAGAGATGTTTTCACACTGTCAGGACAATAGTTATTCCTTAACCTTCATGGAGCCACGAACTCCATTCTCACCTCTGGGTGCTTTGGATTTCAGCCTTGGGTGGAGCTGCACCATTGGAAGATGCAGACACTGAGACACTGTTGCCCCAACCCCCACCAGAGATGCATTCACTGGCTTTAGAAACAGCTTCATGAAGCCCTCTCACCTTGCCACAGGCTACAGGTGTCTCAGAGCAAAACTGTAATTTAATTTGGGCAATCTCATTAAGACCATCCTTTCCTAATTTTCCCCTAGTCTTGATTTTAAAGTAAACACACATAGATAATCTGTATCTTGATATTTTTCAAGTTCTTTTCCTAAACTCTTCTGTGAAGTGTAGGAGTGGAGAGGATGAGAGAAGAAACAAGCAAGCAAGAACTCAATTAATAAAAAGAATTTATCTTTTATTTCCAACAGTCACTATAGTTTTCTTCCCAAAATATATTTTCTTACTACAATTAACAATCTACCTGTTTAATTTTGTCCTCAGTACCTTACAACTTAACAATGCATTCTGTTTCTAAAGACTTCTATTAAATAAGACAAGACCAAAGTTCATGAGTCCCACTTGAAAAATAGCAAAGCACTCATCCTCCAGTGCTGACCCCTATATTTGGATGTTTTGGAGGTTGGTGCCCTAAGAATTGGGAAGTGTTTAGAATTTCTAACAGTAAGGTCTGGTCCTGGCCATTGAACATCTCTCAGTCTAATGGAGAAGGTGGACTTTTTTTTTAAACACAGTAGTCATAAAGCAAGGCAGCCCCATGAGCTTCCTGACAGAGATGAGAACAGATTTTCATGGGAGCTCAGCTAGCAAGGATTTATTTCCATTTCAGGGGATTGCAGGGTCTGAGAAAGGTATGTGAAGACTCAGAAATTAAAAATTTCTGTTCTCAACATTGTGTATTCAGACCTAGGTGCAGTTCAGTTTCTGGGATGGCACCGATACTGCCACAGTACGTTTCATTTCCATAATGAGATATTTCCATGGTGAACTCAGTCGAATTCTTAATCTAGCTACCAAGTGACTGTCTTTCTGTCCATCCTGTTCCCCCCTCCTCTCAATTTCTCACTGTTTCTCATCTCTTTTCTCTTTGGGTATGAACATTTTCTGATTAAGAAAGAAACTTAGAATGTTTTCTCCGGTAGTTCTGACTTCCACCCCAGTCTGGTTCAGTCAGCCAGGGACTCCCTGACAAAACAGGAGGAGCCATTCGCTCCAAATTGGAAAAACATCGATGTGTTGGCTTGGGTATCAGGGAATCCTGTACAAGCTTTTTGCTTTGGGATGAAGGGATGGCAGTGAGAAGAAGGGTTGTGGGGAAAGAAAACACAGGTGGCTTCCTAAGCTGCCCCAGGAGGGGAAGGAGATTTGCAGCTGGGGCTGAGTGTGAGTCTGTCTTGGCTGGGAGAGACAAAGAGACAGCTCCACACAGGGGGATGGAGTTGGAAAAGGAGAGCCTGCTTGAGCTTGAAATATAGTTGTTCCATGCCATAAGTTATGTGTATTTTACTTTGCCAGTTGGGCAAGAAGATGATTGAAAGATGGCTGAGATCCAAAAGGTGCTGAGCAACTTGAGCATCTTAATAGGAAATGAATAAGGAATACCTTATAGCATTAGGACAAATTACATTAACTCTTTCTGTTTTCCACTGGATGCAGGCAGAAGCTCATAGCTCACAAGAATTTTCCCTGGTACTCTGGTGAAATCTTTAAATGGCATTGGTCACACACACCCTGTTAGCCCCGGTGCAAGCACCCAGACAGATCTGTGGTGTTAAGTTCTACTCAGAGCATCTTGGCAGCAAATGTCTGCCCCAAACAGCCAGGGGTCCCATTCTATGTTTATCAGAGGTCACTACCAAACAGACCTCAAGTTCATAGTGCATCTTCTACCAAGGACACCCTTAAGGACTCTTAACCCGCTCCACCCTTGTCCCTAATTGGCTCTTTGTACTCACAGCCAAATGGTTAAATAAAATCCTAGGTTCATTTTCTAAGTAAGAGAAAAGGGAAAGGCCATGTAGCATGTTGATTCATTGAGCCAAAACACAGTTTGAGGAGCCTTTTCCAGAAGCCAAGGGAAAGATTGATTTGCTTGCTCGGAATCATTGGACTCTTTTTAAGGAGCATGATGCAAGATGGTTCCTTTAAAACATGAAAGAAAACCGAGAAGGCAAATGAGTCCTCGGTTCCCCCACTTTTTTAAAAATAGCTTCACATCTCAGCATGCCCTGTTTCTCATGTGTGTGGAAAAGTTGAGCAATTTCTACTTTGATTTTGTTTTTAGACTTTCAGCCATTTTGGGGGTCTGGTAATAATCTTGAGCTCTGTAGAACAGTGAGTCTGTCCTGCAAACAGACTTAGTGTTCACATCCAAATTAAAGGATGATCACTTAATAATGAGAAAAAAATGTAAGCAAAAGAAAAACTTGGTGAGGTAAAAACAGCATTTCTTTTCCTATGCCATTAGTAGTGAGGTCCTCACAGCCTTTCAGGCCCACTTTGTGTTGCGTACTTGCTCCTAGCTTTTGTAATGGTGGTTCCTCAGCTGGCAGCATCTTCTCCATCCCCCTCCTCAGAAGGCTCCCCCCTCCCTTGTGTTACTAATTCCTTCTCAGTTTTCAAGACTCGGGTATCTTCTCTAGGAATGTGTCTTGACCCTTTCAACTTCCAAGTCTAGAGTGGGTTCTCTTCCTGGCTTCCTTCGTACCTTGGGTTTGCGTCCACAGCCCTTTCATGCCTCTCCGCCTGGAGGGTAGAAACTGTTATTATGCGTCTGTGTCCACTGTACACAGGGCCAGGCATGGCATACGCCTTTTGTGAATATCTTGAAAGAGAAAGACTCCCAGATATAAAACATGTTTGAGGTCTACAAGATCAAAAAGGCCATGCAGAAGGTAAATTAACAGTTTCTGAATTTTCTCTTCAAATTCTGTTATATTAAAAGTTTTCAAGAAGTAAATAAGAAAAGATAAAGCAGGAACTCAGGATGCAAACAGGTTGAAGATACAAATAGATTCAAGAAAGGTTGAGAAAAATTGATGAATGTCAGAAGCATACAACAGCATTTGAAAGAAATTGAGGCGTTTGGAGGAAACTCTGGAACCTTAGGGAGATGCCAATGAATGCGGCTCCATGACCTAACACAGGGCTCCCCAACCCCCAGGCGGCAGACCAGTACCAGCCTATGGCCTGTGAGGAACCAGTTTGCACAGCAGGAGGTGAGCAGTGGACCAACAAGCATTACCGCTGGAACGCCACCTCCTGTCAGATCAGGGGTGGCATCAGATTCTGTTCGAGTAGAATAGAATAGGGGAATCCTACTGTGAACTGTGCTTGCGAGGGATTTAAGAGGTTGCGTGCCCCTTATGAGAGTCTAACTACTGTATGATGATTTGAGGTGGAACAGTTTTATCCCAAAACCATCCCCCCAGTCTCCCCACCCCTGGTTCATGGAAAAATTGTCTTCCATGAAACTGGTCCCTGATGACCAAAAGGTTGCGGACCACTGTCCTAAGAGATACATTAAGGGGCGGTTTGGAGTAGGTGGATGGGATTGGTGCTACCAAGGCTGATGGGATTATGCAGTTCCCAGGTGTGTGGAAAACAGGCCCCACTGCCCCATCCCTCCCACCTGGAGTTCTGTTCCTCAGGGCCACACTAAAGTGCTCATCCCCATTCTCTCTCTGAGCTCCTCAGCCTCCGCTTTCTTTCCTCCCTCTCTTCCTGTGCAGGCTGCCAGCCCTTCCAAAAGCTGTGCCAGGATCCAGCTCTGGCTCTGATGAGTCTAGACCACCAGGACTCACATTAACTTTCCCACTGCTAAGTTTATAGTTTATATTTGGTTGATCAGAGAAATATGTGTGATGTGGGTTGCTGGCAAGTAAATCTTTTTTTTCCTTCTCTCTTTCTTCAGTATATTTTTTTCTAACTATTTCATTCCTTCATCTAGTCCAAAAGAAACTCCCCAGTTCTGCTAACCAGCCCTACCTCAGAGCAGCCCTGAAGTCGGGTAGATGAGATGGTCTACAGACATCTTCTGTGTTCATCTGGCTGCCAGACCCAGTGGAGACATGGCTCCATCCTTGACTTGGTCTTTGAGGATTAATCACATTTCTTGTTCTCTTATGTCTTTTTTAAAATAAAATATTTTTAATTGGTTCAAGCCAAGAAATTCCTGAAGCCTAAGGCCAATTCATTGCAAATCATTTAATGACATTGCAAAATAGGTTCTTTTTTAGTCTCCTCCTTCCTCTCCCACTCCTCCCTTTAGGCCTGCTTTCTCCTCCTGCCCACCCTCAGATTTCTCTCTCCTATCTTGCATTTGATTTTTGGCCCTCATCTCCCAGTCTCTTTCATCTCTTCTCCAATCTCAACTTTCTCCCACTGCTCAAATCTGGGTGCAAATCCCACCTCAACTCAAAGGGAAAGAAAGAAACAAGATTTAACAACTAATGTGTTTGGCGTCTACAAAGGTTTTTTCTTCTTTTTCCCCATAGAAACTGTTTGCTTTAAATAAAAGAGAGCATGCCTTGCTTTCATCAGAAAGTTTGTTTGAGAAATTTCATGTCATGTTTCCATGGTTGTCAGGAAAGAGCTTGGGAGCCAAAATTATTTGTGCAACTGGACAGTCAGAAAAAAAGTCCCAAGGAGAGCAAACATATTTATCCACTCTCCCGGCCTGCAAAGGGAGGAGCAGTACTCACTCTGCCAACCACGTTTCTAAGTTTCTCTGTAGATCGCGGTGTTGACTTATGCTGGAGTGCTGGTGGAGGTGGTGAGGACTATGCTGTAGAATACCACACCACGTTTGTGAATTATTGTGTCCTTCCTTGTCTATGCAATTGTGGTTAGGGGCAGTGTCTTTTCTTCTGTGTATTTTCTGCAGTGCTTGGCATAGTAGACAATCCTGCAGCACCTGGCTTGCTAAATGAATGACTTGATGCCCAGAGGGATGGTATTTTACCAAATGCTAGTTTTGTCTGCTTTGTGAGCTGCAGGGGTCTGTGTGCCAGAGCTAAATTACTTAGTCACTACCTCAAATGCATGGCTTCTGAGATGCTTGCCCAGCCCACAGTAAACCCCAACTACTCACCAGGTGCCAGGCTTTCTGACCGCATGAGATCACCGGAGGCTCCAGCCTTTCCTCTGCTTCTGTAGTTGTCCCACACCCTCAGCAGATAACTGCTATGGCTTTTCACTTGCAGACCATTTTCTTTCAGAGGACTAACTTTGGGATCATGCCATGCCATGGTTCCTCAAGTGACCTGGGGGTCGAGAACCATGTTGGGACTTTTTGTCCATCAATGAAGCAGTTTGGGACACAAGAGAGCCCCCATATTGGCCAGAGGCAACAGAGTGAGGAGTGTCAAGGACCCTTCATCTTCTCAGACCCTATAGCCAAGTCCGTCTGATAGCCATGAGCCAGAGGCTCAGCCAGAGAAAACTCTTAGTAACTTCCCTTCCCCTGCACCTCAGCCATCTCTCAAAAAGGGACTGAGGTGCAGAGAAGGACCAAAGGATCAGCATGCCACTGAGTAGTGCTTCATGAGGGCAGAATCCTCTCTGCTTTGTAGGATTAGCCACAGGTGCAGCAAGCTGCCACAGGGACAAGTTGAGGCTTGGAGGTTGTGACTGTTGGGTAATAGAATTATCCACCAGCCCAGAAACCTGCTGGTGGCCCTGAAGCTGCTAAGCCATCCTGGGAGCATTGCCACGTGAGCCCCATGCGGTGCCCCGTGACCTGGTGGATCCCATCCAAACCTCTGTAGAGGAGTGCAGGTTTGTCCTGCAATCCCCAGGAACAGGCAGGAGGGTAGGACAGGACTGTAAGTGAGAAGCGCCTGCATGTGTAGAAGGCCAAAACTTGTTTACGCATTCAGTAGAGCTCATGGATGTGTGGATATTGATAACTCCATGAAGCATCCAGCAGATAGTGGGGTCTTACTTGTCTTCTTACTTCAAACAGAATCAAACTCCGATTTGCAGCCTGAGGGAGGATGCAGGAGAAGATGGAATGAAGAACTCTCTTGGAAGTGATTGTTAGGTTTATGGATTACACCTGGGGCATTTAACTGAGACCCAACACGTCCTGTAGTTGGACACGTAAAGTCCATGAAAATTGGGGGATATGCCTGCAAGGAATATTTGACAGTTTGTGTTATGAGAATGCATGAACATACACCAAATATTGTAATGTAATTCATAGCTCTGCCGAGCCTTTTATTAAGAAAGGATGGAGGCTAGAAGGTGGTGAGAAAGAAGGTCAAGAGACTCAAAATAAAATGTGCCAATTTGCAGTTTCACATGTGATCCTGCTGATGGCAGTCACACTCACGTGCCTCTGACGGTCTTTAATTTGCTTTCTGTTTTTCCCATAGCCACAAGGGTCTGTGCCTGATGTACCTTCGAGGGTGAAGAGAAAGCACAGAGTACATCACATGGTGTGTGTCTGAACACATGCCTGTAACCTGTGTGTTTAGCCCTCATATAGAAGTGATATATCAGAGTGTACATCTTCCCTTTGGAAACAGCTCCCAGAAGGAAGGAACTGGGCCGGGTTCTGTATGGAGCCTAATATATGGGCTTTCTCAGAAATCGCAAAGCTCTGTGACAAGTAAATAAGATCGGTAAACTCAGAGATGGCCCCAAAGACCAGGACTTCTGACCTGTTGGGAGCTGAGAAGCAAGAGTGGGCCAACTAGCTGTTTGATTCATGTGGACAAGTTAATGAAGTAGCTGGAAAATGCACAAAGAGAGGATGCGAAAGAAGGGTGCGAGGGGAGGGAAGATAAGAGGATTAAAGCTGCAAAAACATTGCTCTAATGGCTTTCTGAAACACACCAGCCAACAGGCAAGGGCAAGTGTCCTGTCAAACCATTTCCCCAAGAAACCTGATCCATCTTTCTGCAGTGGAGGCCTGCTAACCCCATTTGTAATTGAAAGGCCTGTCCCTTATTTCCAGTGAAGCACACTAAGCAGCCTAGGGACTCCGCCAGAAAAGGGCTTTGCAGACAAAGGGGCCTGGGAACAGGCTGGTTTCCTTCATATGCGCCAGCTACAGCTCCTCTCTGCATCTGCCTCTTCTGATGGCTGATGATTAGGCTCTTATTGATCATGAACTCCCCACCCCTCCCTGGCCCCTTTCCTGTCCAAAAACACTAGAAAAAGGGGGTGCTCTGATATTCAGATCATTCCTCACTTCATTATTCTGCCTTTGATCCCTTGGTGAAACTCAAGTTTTACTTAAGTAGCCAAAAATTGGGAGTGTTTTAAGCTAAGCTGAGGAGGCACAGGGAGGGGACAGGGCCAAGGACCAAACTGCTGCTTATTTGTTTTGAAGCCAGGAAGGCTCGCCTGCCAGTTGCCCCTTGTGGGGAGCTGGATGCCCAGCTGGGGTGCCCTCGGTTCTGCCTGCACAGGCCGTTGTGCACATGTTGGCATCAGAACAGAGGGGCTGTCTGGCCGCATGGCTGACCGGTGCCCAACTTCATGCTCCCCCACTGCACAGCCTTCTGTCTCCAACTGAGCAGCTGTCAGAGGGTGCAGCAGGAGCCAAGAGGGGATTTAAAAAGACAGTGTTTTCTACCACTGGGTTGCTGAGGTGGGTGCCTGGCAGAGTGCGTGCTCTCTCCGTGCCTGGATAAGCCCTCAATTACAATGGGCAGGATCCTGGGGAGATGGCGTCCTGGTGCCACACTGCTTTCAGTTGCTCACATCTTTCTTGCAAAATGATCTGCTAGGTTTAAGTATATTCTTTGCTTGAGGCAAATTCCTTGGAATGAGGTAAGAAAAGGAGGAGAAAAAAAAAGAAAACTTCTTAGTGTAGTTGGGATTTATTCGACCATGGAGGAGAGTGCTTCACAGCGCCTGAGGAATTTTCCAGATGCCTCTAAGCTCACAAGCACTCACAGCTCGCTTTGTGGGAAGCCGCCTGACTTGGCAGGTACAGGGCGCCCTGGCCTAAAGGAGGATTAAGGCCTTTGCATTTTTTAAGTGAATTGCTTTCAGAAAACAAAGTTACCAATATTTAGCCAGAACATGTTGAGCTCAAGCAATTCCTTTCCCATAGTCCAAACCTTCGTCCTGTCTGAGAGAAAACTCATTAGCTGTCTTGGCTGAGAGGCTCAGCCAGGACTGGCTAAATAATTGTGGGACCAAATGCTCAGTGAAAATGTAGGGTCCCTTGTTGAAGCATTATTAAGAATTTTAAGATGGTGAAAGCAGAGCATTAAACCAAGTGTCATCCCCATCAAGTGCAGGAGCAGGTTGCACACCCATCAAGCTGGTCTTGGGCACAGCCTTCCAAACTGTATTTATTTAGCAAGGACTTAGAAAACATTTGCTGTATCCTCAGTACTATGCAACAGAGCTTGGGGTTGGGGAGAGGAGTGAAAAATTAATAGGCTTCCCACGAGGAATTTATAATTTATTTAGGGTCAGCTATCACACACAAAACATGAAATAATTTTGAAATCATTATTTAAAGCCCAGGAGGCTCTACACTTACCCATAGGAAGGAATCTATGAGAGATCTCACCTTGACCCACAGGCACTGTGCTTGTTCTGCCTGGCAAGTGAAATGGGGCAATAGAAGGGAATCAGACAGCCAATCACTTTTTTTTTTTAAGAGTGTGTGTGTGTACACAGTATGTATGTATATCGAGTGCATGAGATGTTTTGACACAGGCATGCAATGAGAACTAAGCACATCATGGAGAATGGAATATCCATCCTATCACTGTTTTCACCACACCACTCCTTGAATAGCGTACGTTTCTTACAGTACATTTATTAGACCTATTTCACCTCTTCCCTCAGACCCCACATAACCTCTTAAGAAACATTCTGTTTGCAAAATTGCTTCCATTGGCCACACTAAGACGTAATGTTCCTAGAACATCGGTGGTGCTGGGCTCTTGTCTGTAAATTCAAAATGTAGATCAACTTCAACTATGAATTTGAATTTCTAGGCAGCATAATGGGCAACTTGTACCTAATTCGTGGGGCTCAGCTTCCAAGATATTCATTCATTTATTTATTAACATTCATTCAACACTTGCCAAGTGTGTACTTGGCCAGGACCTGGGTTAGTTTCAGGGGACACAGACAGGAACAAGACTCGGTCTCTGCCCCTGAAGAGTTCAGAGTCTAATGTTGTCATCAAAGGGACATCAATCCTTTGACAGAAACAATAGAGCTTCCCTCTGCTGTGTTGGCTTGAAGTGACCAAGAGCTGCTGGAACATTCCATTAAGTGGGAAGCCTCCTGACCTCCCTGAGTACCTTAATCACCAGGCCCTCCTAGGGTGACTCCAGTTTGTTTTTGGTAATTACCTCTTATCTTCTGTGAGAAACCTGACTCCAGCCCTCTCTGGTTCTCCAGTGGCAACAACAGCATAGGCAGGTGCTGTCCTGCAGTGAGATTGCAGTCAGCCCCAATAGGAGGAGCTGAGCAGGATTTGGTGTGGCCAGCATTTGGAGAAGGTGCCTCTAGTACCTTCAGGAGGAGAGTGTCTGGATAAAATATTTCCATCTGCCCTATACTCCATTAGTTTTGTGTCTCCTCTGAAATTCAGCTATAATCTTGAAAAACATTTCCGTCTTGGAAAGCGTGCATTTTTGTCGTGCAAGTGGCCCCTGTTTATTCAGCAGCATCAGTGATTTGGCTCATCAAAAGAGGTTTGTTGTTTGGACTCTTGGATTGTTTGGGAAACATTCTGCTCTTATTCTAGATGGATGTCCATGCCCTCCCAGTTTAGATCCCATGGTGCCAAGCCAGGAGAGATGGTCATGGGGCTGCCAGAGACCAGGCTTGTGTCAGGACCCTGGCTCCTCCCCAGTCCACTGCCACTCAGCCATGGTCCTGGCAGATCCCTCTTTGCCTTAGAAAACCCTTAGAGCATCCAGAGTCTTGCCCCTAGCCCCATGGAAAGATCGTCCATGACATGGGGTGTGGCTCCCGAGCAGCAAGAATCAGCCTTCCGATTATAACCATGGTCAGTAATCAAGTGGAATCTCAGGGCTGTCACTTGTCATCATGATGCCTAAGAAGAACCTGGGAAGGCTGTTCTTAATCAAATTGGAGAAAAGACATCAGCATTCTCCATTAGAGAATTCCCTTTATTTTATTGTTTGTTCCCTTCCATCTCCATTAGCCGAATCTTTTGACAGCTCTGCTAGGACATTTGTACCTTGACTGATGCATTTCTGGGGTGAATAAGCAGAGCCAACTTGTCCCCACGTCTCAGTGTAACAGAAGAGGCTGGTCTGAGCCAGAGGCACCTCTTGATGGGATTCTCTCTGCACCTTCCCCCAGCTTGTATATACAAAGTGAACCCCATCAGTGATGAGGGTCCCACATTCTTATAAACTCTGGTAGACAACAAGGGGCTGGAGGAAGAACTCAGAGGACCCCCTGATATCCCCCTAGGTGCGAGCTTTGTCTTGACTGACAACACCAAGGCACAAGCCCATCCTGAAATGTCATGCTTTTGCTCTGCTCTCCTCTAACCAGCACCTTCCCTTCTCTTCACAGATCTCCAGGACTTCAAGTTAGATGTGCAGCATGTGATTGAAGTAGATGAGGGAAACACAGCAGTCATTGCCTGCCACCTGCCTGAGAGCCACCCCAAAGCCCAGGTCCGGTACAGCGTCAAACAAGAGTGGCTGGAGGCCTCCAGAGGTGAGTGGGAAGGAGCCCAGAGGCCGAGGTTGAGGCTAGAAGGGGAGCTGGCCTCCTCTGACCACTCGCTGCTCAACAAAGCTAGGGCAGCTGCGACTGCCTCCCAAAGCCTCCTCAACATGCCAGCAGCCCTGTCCTCATGCTGGCCAGCTGTCTCCTCCCCTTTTTTTTTTTTTTTCTTTCAAGAGACAGGGTCTTGTTCTGTTATTCAAGCTGGAGTACAGTGGCACAATCAGAGCTCACTGCAGCCTCCATCACCAGGGCTCAGGAGATCCTCCTTCCTCAGCCTCCTGAGTAGCTAGGACTACAGGCACACATTACCATGCCTGGCTAACTTTATTTTTTATTTGTTATAGAGACAGAGTCTTGCTCTGTTGCCCAGGCTGGTCTAGAACTCCTGAGCTCAAGCAATCCTTCCGCCTTGGCTGGAATTACAGGCTTGAGCCAACATGCTTGGCCATGTCTTCTCTCTTGATATTTAGTCCTATAGGGTCCCAAAGCAGGCGGCTTCCATTATGGAAGTCCTCTGTCTTAGCATGAGGAATTTGTTTATCCTTGCAGGCTCTAGAAGATGTTCCTGAGATGCTGCTGTTCCATCCAGGCTCTCAGCACATGGCTCTGGATGCTGCCTGTGGAACCTCTGTGCCTCCAGGCACACACAGGAAGGCTGCCTGATAAGAGGGATTCATGGAGCCCCAGGGTTCCCTGGCAGGAGGTGGCACTCTTCCCCATGCAGCAGAGAGCAATCTTTGTAGTGGACTTCATTTTTCCCTCTCCCTATTTGCCTGACCAACAGAGTGAGACCTTGTCTCAAAAAAAAAGTATACCTTTAAAAATAGGCTATCGATTTTAAGATATTTTTATTACCTCTTTCTGGTTATATAAGGAATATATGTTCATTATAGAAAACTTAGATAATGCAGAAAACTGTTTTCGAAAGGGTGAAATCCCTGATCCAGCCACTCAGAACTAACTGGAGACTAGGGAAGAAGAGCATTCATCCCTACTGTCCCCAGCAGAAGGTTGGCAGCACCCTCTGGGAGAGGCCTGCCTGCCCCACCAGGGCCAAGGGTTTCTCCCACTCCATCTGGCGCTTGCTAAGCACCTCATACCTGGGTGGCCCAGCAGCAGGCAGACACCAGGCTTGGCAACAGCACAGCTCCCAGGAGGGGCCACCAGAGCAAAGCTCAGCGCTGACGGCCATAGCTTTGCCTGCCAGGAAGCCAAATGCCACCCTAGTTGATGGGGTGTCCAGGAGCTGTGAATCTGCCTCCTGGCTACAGAACCTGAACAACCCTTGGGGCCCATCCCATGGCACCCCTGGACCAGGAGCAGACAGAGCCTAACAGGCCCCTGATGCAGAAGAAAGGATTTCAGTGGCATTCATGGGGAGGGGGCGGGGTCGGGAGTCAGAATATTCCTCTCCAAGTGGCAGAGATGCAATAATGAGGTGACTCTAAGTGATGGCTATGACTGATGGGAAGATTTGCCAGTCATTTGGGAAGGGAAAATGATGGGAAGTTCCAAAGTCAATTTCCTCCTTCCTGGAGGCTTGCAGAAATGATCTCATCTCCCGTGTGGGCAGCCTGGGCCTCTCAATCCTTACTATGGCCCTGAGGCTGCCTTTTTACAAATGAGGAAACTGGATCAGAGGGGT
The DNA here is from genome assembly GCA_963573385.1 of Cacajao melanocephalus. Lineage (NCBI taxonomy): Eukaryota > Metazoa > Chordata > Mammalia > Primates > Pitheciidae > Cacajao > Cacajao melanocephalus. The sequence continues at coordinate 92,752 of CAUYLG010030046.1, forward strand.
TAATTAACTTGCCCAAGATCACACAGTTAATACCTGGCAGATCCAGAGCACGAGACTGAGTCCAAATCCTGCTTTCTTTCCAGCCTCCCCAGCTCCCTTGAAAGTATAAAATGCTCTTCCGTAGACCTATGCACTAACTTGGGGCAGTTAATCAACCAGCCTGTTAGGTGGTTGGTTAGTTACTTTTTCTGTCTGGCACTCTGTCCCACTTGGTGCAAGGTTTTATGGGAAGAAGTCATCTTAGGCTTGGGCTTGTGGGGACCCAGGTGGACATCAGCTCCTAGTGCCTGCCCGGCCTGCCCCCCTTCTTCCATGCACCTCTCCTTTGTGGAAGCTGCAGAGTACACCATTCTGGACCCAAACTCATCCCATCTTCCCCTGGCCCTGCGCTTTCCACAGATAACTACCTGATCATGCCCTCGGGGAACCTCCAGATTGTGAATGCCAGCCAGGAGGATGAGGGCATGTACAAGTGTGCGGCCTACAACCCAGTGACCCAGGAAGTGAAAACCTCCGGCTCCAGCGACAGGCTGCGTGTGCGCCGTAAGGCCCGGGCCCACCTGCTGGGGGATGGGGGCATCACTGATGGGCTCACAAAGATGGGAAGGGAGGTAGATACCTGGAGGTGCCGCATCCCAGCTGCAGTTCTGTGTGCACTGGCTTTGGCCAGGGTTCGGAACCCCTGGGACCCAACCGGGTGTTCTCTCCCCTCTGGCCAGCTTCGGGGCCAGCCTCTCATAGCACACAGCCCTTGGGCTGGCTCTGGCAAGTGACTGTGCCTGCTGCCACACCTGCCTGTTAGGAGGTTTCCGTCACTGTTACTCTGCAATTGGGATGGGTCAGAATGTGTGTGCTGGGGCAGGATGGTAGGCCTTGTCTCAAGCTCAGCAGTGGACGCAGCCTAGAACAGACGCCCACATGGGAGGCCTTCAGGCCGTCTTCCTGCCCTACATGAGGTTCCTGGCCCTGCACTGTCTGTACTGATGAGGTGTGCCCAGCACTGCCCTCTGGTGAGCGTCCAGGAGGCCCACATGCTCTGGATGCACAGGAAAACAGCAGCTAGCTACCTTTCCATGCACTTGTCTGGAGTCCCTGCCTATTCAGATTGAGTGACACCTTACACGGAGTTAGGCTTAGAGTTGGCACAGAGATGGAATCACTGTGAAGCTAATGAAGCTAAATCCCATGGTCCTTCACTCACCAACAGAGGCCTCACAAGGGCCTAACTTTCTATCATTTTCCATTCTTTTTGGGGCCTCTGAAATTGTATAAATTTCAGGTGTTAGAAAACTTGGGTCTGCCCCTGATTGGCATATAAGGCAGAATCACGCATGGTCCCCATGCTCATTGAAGGTCGCTGAGGAACAGCACACACTGGAGAGTAGACGTGCCTTTCAGTGACATCTGTGCAGTTTGTTCCCAGTGTTAGGAAAAGATCACAGCTTCCCCAGCTGTGAGCCTGGATTAGTACATAGGTGATTTGCATTTGGGGACCTTGCAGTATGAGAAATGCATGTGTTTAAACAGTGGATTCCATTCAGCTCAGTGGGAAGCCAGCTCTGAGGTGCCCACTGTGAGAGACACTTGGGCCTCAGAACCATAGGGTGGGGCTGGGGGTATGGCAGATTCTTGTTCCCCATCTCATCTTCAGCCTCACAGTGCACCTAGTGCAAGCAGGAAGAAACATCTGTGCCATTTAAATAGCCCCTCCTCCCCCTCACCTTTCTCTCTTTGCTAACACTCATAGTTAACTGTGCATATGTTGTGTTGATGCTGCCGTTCTTCTGTGTTATCTCATTTCTTAATCATAACACCTCCCTGCAGAAGAAGCCCTTGTTTCTGATAAGGGCACCAAGCCCCAGGGGAGTTCTGTAGCACACCCCACTCGACATAGGTGGAAAGACTTGGAATGGCTGTTTGATCCCATCTCCACGCCCTCTGGGATTGCCTCCTGGGGATGCTGTACAGGACGTCCTGGTCCACATGCCTCTGTCCTTGCCCTCCTTGCCCCTCCAGGCTCCACTGCTGAGGCTGCCCGCATCATCTACCCACCAGAGGCCCAAACCATCATCGTCACCAAAGGCCAGAGTCTCATTCTTGAGTGTGTAGCCAGTGGGATCCCACCCCCACGAGTCACCTGGGCCAAGGATGGGTCCAGTGTCACTGGCTACAACAAGACACGCTTCCTGCTGAGCAACCTCCTCATCGACACCACCAGCGAGGAGGACTCAGGCACCTACCGCTGCATGGCGGACAACGGGGTGGGGCAGCCTGGGGCAGCGGTCATCCTCTACAGCGTCCAGGTGTTTGGTGAGTGTCTGCTGTGGACTCTCTTCTTCTTGGCCTTCTTTCTCTCTGGTCTGGGTAGCCTTTCTAGAAATGTGACCCAGGCTCACAGAGGGTTAGCATCTTGTGAAGGGCCACATGCTGTGTGAGTAACAGAGGCATGCTAAAGAGTCAGTGCTCTTCGGATCCCAGAGCCAGGGCACGCAGTCCTGGGGCCCTCCTCTCATGGCTTTGACGGTGGAGGCGTCAGACCTCTCCTTGACTCTATGCTGCCTGTTAGGAAAAAGCAACAGCCAAAGGGCAGGGGAGCCGCTCCTAAGTGTGTCCCTCCCAGCCCATCTGGCCCTGGGACAGACAGACACAGCCCTTCTCACCCTGCTCTGGTTTCCTGGCAGAACCCCCTGAGGTCACCATGGAGCTATCCCAGCTGGTCATCCCCTGGGGCCAGAGTGCGAAGCTCACCTGTGAGGTGCGCGGGAATCCCCCGCCCTCCGTGCTGTGGCTGAGGAATGCCGTGCCCCTCATCTCCAGCCAGCGCCTCCGGCTATCCCGCAGGGCCCTGCGCGTGCTCAGCATGGGGCCTGAGGATGAAGGCGTCTACCAGTGCATGGCTGAGAACGAAGTCGGGAGCGCCCACGCTGTGGTCCAGCTGCGGACCTCCAGGCCAAGTGAGTGCAGCCCAGGGGTCTGAGATTCCAGCTGAAGATTCACTGAATCCTTTTCTCAAATGAAATCTAATTTGGAACCCCAGTATATAAGATAGAGAAAAGTAGCTTATAGTTGTAAGCTCAAATTCATATAAACTTAATAAATCACAAGTACAGATTTTCACTAATGAAAGTAACCCATTTAATTGTTGTATTAAAAAAGTAAATTTCCATGGAACCCAGTTTGACAACCACCGCTCTAGTGCTTTGGTAAAGAAAAGTCGGTCTGTCCACCTCAGCAAGCTTCATTCCAGTTAGGGCCTGTGCGAGCTGGGCAGTGACCGTGCTCAGTCTGGGGAGAGGTCATGTGGGGGACGCAGAGCAACGCGGCAAAGACCCTGTCCTCGAGAACACGCCTATGGAGACGAAATACCAGGGAGACAACTTGAGAAAAATGCAGCAATGAGTACAATACAGGGCTAAGTCAGCATTTTGGGGTGCCCATGTCCTGTGGTGGGGAAGGTCAGGTAGAGGAGAGACAGGTGCTGGCGGAGTCTGTGGAAACCTCCTGAAGGAAGCACCGCCCCTCCTGGCCGTGCAGACTCTCAGGGGAGATTCCGAGTTGGGTTTATGTCTCACATTCCCAGTAGGAAAAGGCCCACATGGTGCCGTGGTGTTAAGATCCCACCATGAAGGCACAGCCCCATCCCTAGCCTAGGCCAAGAAGGAAGGCGCAGGGTTCCTGGGCCTCAGGAGCAAATTGAGTTAGTTCACTGGAGATGCACTTCACACAGACTCAGGAGAACAGCAGGCCACAGAGATGTTTGCTTGCCATGCCCAAGTCACCCTTGAGCCCCTGGCGAGGCAGGCCAGGCTGCCTTTTCCTTCCGGCAGGACAGGGACACTGGCGCTGTCTTCCACAGAGCCTGGCTGGGCAGCACAGAGTGGGTGGTGGTGGGGCTGATGGTGGGCCTCAGTTGCCTCTCTGACTTCTTTCTGTTTTCTCCCCAGGAACAACAGCTCAGCAGGTAAACCAGGGGACTCACGTTTCCTTCTCCTTCCTGTTGGTCCTCCAGGCACAACCCCAAGGCTATGGCAGGATGCTGAGCTGGCCACTGGCACGCCTCCTGCATGGCCCTCCAATCCCAGCAGCCCTGAGCAGATGCTGAGAGGGCAGCCGGCGCTCCCCAGACCCCTGACGTCAGTGCAGCCTGCTTCCCCACAGTGTCCAGGAGAGAAGGGGCAGGGGGCTCCCGCTGAGGCCCCCATCATCCTCAGCTCACCCCGCACCTCCAAGACTGACTCATATGAACTGGTGTGGCGGCCTCGGCATGAGGGCGGTGGCCGGGCGTCGATCCTCTACTATGTGGTGAAACACCGCAAGGTATGGCCCTGGTGTGGCGCCGCTGCCTCCCCTGCATAGCCCTCCCTACAAGGCTGAGCAGAGTCACTGCCTCCTGGCCATCTCCCCTTGAGCTCCTGAATCCTGAACCAGTAATCCCCACCTCTAATCAGGCCCTTCTGTCTCCTCCAAGGTCCATCCGTGCCACCTCCCAGGAGGCTGGTTGTGAGATGGGCCTGTGGGACCCTAAAGGCCCAGGAAAAAGCCTTGTGCCTGCATCCAGTTCCAAGCTCTATGCACTCATTTCTCAGAAGCTCGCATCAGCTTCTAGTCCCTGAGGAGACGGTGAACAGTCTCCCTGGTAACCATCACCCTGCCCCCTGCTTTCCTCTGCCGTTTGTTGTTATTACATTTCATTTTTTCACGAAAGTTAAGCTGTGCTGGGTACATACCTGCAGAAACCCTGGCATGGTAAGCCAGCTGTAATGCCAGGAAAACAAATATTTGTGAACAAATGTTTTCTTTGTAGGCTCTAAAATACCCTCTCTGTTCTCGGAATCCGTCAGGGCTTGGACTTGGGCTTGACAAGCAGGCATTTGAGCTCAAAGCACATCATGTTGTTCAGACCTCAGCTATTTCTCCTTGACAGAAGGACGTCTGTCCAGGCGAACGTTTCAGGAGCTGTCAGGGAGGGAATCTCCAGCTCTGATAGGATGCGGGGGACAGAGCCCAGCCCGGCCAGTGCTCCTGGACTCTGTGTGCTGTGAGGCAGGGCAGGGTCCCCAGGCCACCACTCTCGCTCAAGGCTGTGCTCTTACCTGCTCTTACCCTGCAGGGATAAGGACGTGAAATTACCCATAACAAAATGTCCTTGAAAATGTTTCTGTTCACTGCAGGTAAACACCATTTTCTTTCTCGGGCCATTTGATAGTAGAAAACTATTTTTCTTAAATGGATTTTTAAAAATTGTATTTGATAAATAATAGCATATACATGCTGAATTTTATTATGCACTGGTATTACTTTTGCTTATAAAAATGCTGTGTGCACCTGATGGAAAACATATGAATGTGGAATTAAAAGTATTTATCCACTCCTCCCCACCTCCAAAAACAAGCAAGCAAACAAAACCAGCCCTGCACAGTGGAGTGCGCTAGCTGTGCAGAAGCCCTCTCCGTACCCTGGAGCCCTGGCCCCTGACTCCTTCTGTTCTGTCCTTTTTCCTTACATTCTCTCCTAGAAGATCTTCGGTCAGGACAAGCCCACAGAGACCCTGGGGTTGTCACAAAGACACCTAAGGCAGAGCACCCGCACGCCCCCTCTGCTGCCTCCCTAGAGGCAGGGGGATGGCGGGGAGCAGTCTCATTAGTCCTCCACCTGCTGGCCTCTTCATAGGCAGCCAGCAGAGCGGGTGAATGAGTTTTTAACAAAAAGCAGCATTGTTCACATGTTACAGGACAGGGCTGCTCCTAATCCTATTTCCCCATGTAACTGGACACCTCCATCTCACAGTTGTAGACAAAGATCAGGGCAGGCCAAACGCCCATGGTTCCCAGGAGACAAAACCCAGTGTGGGAGCAAGAATAATATTTTTCAGGCCAATAGGTGGCCATGAAGCAGCCTCGAAGAAGAGGCAGACTGGCAAAGGCCATGCCATGGTGATCCGGAAATGCCAGGCTCAGGGGGCATTCACCCTCTCAGTGTGTGTGACAGTGACTAATTACCCTTCTATTTCTTATTTTCATTTCTGGGCCCAGTGGAAGTGTGAGGCCAGCGCTCGGAGGGCAGGGGTGCCTGGGGCACAGGGGAAGTGAGAGTCCAGACAGGCCCCTGCTGCGTCTGGCATCTCTCAGGCTCCAGCCTGGGGGCTCTTCAGCCTGGGGTTGCCAAGGCAGAAGTTCTGGCTTGAAAGCAGTTTCTTTCTTACAGAACTAACAAGTCTCAAAGATCACCCAGGAAAGAAGTTGAAATCAAAAGTCAGCATTTGGGCTGTTTTTTCATCCCCCTTCTCTTGCTGGGGATTGGGAACCATTCAGCTAATTTTCACTGTTTCACATGCACGAAGCAAGTTTCATTTCCTGGTGCATCTGCAGACCCTGGGCTACTGTGTTTGGGTTTCCAGCACCACTGGGGAGTCTCAGTTTGTAAAAACTTCTTCTCCCCTTGGAACAAATCCTGGAAGCCTGACAATGAGCCCAGACCATTCCTGTGCCTTGAATGGTAGGTTTTGTTCGACTTTGGAATATTCTGCTCAGGGAAAAGAGCTTTTCATTCCAGCTGTTTTCTTCCTTCAGCAAACCACAACTTCAGGTTCCAGCAGGCTCTCTGGGATCTACAGAGTTGGCAGTAAAGTCCTTTGTCCTGAAAGCTGGTGGGGCTGGGTGGTAGGGGGGAGCTGAAATGAGCAGCCTCTCAGCATCACCTGTTGGTGAGCCTGGAGCTCCCTTACTTTTTCCTTGAAAGAGCTAGGAATTTGCAGCTATTACTTGTGACCATCATAGTCACAGTTCATCCACAGTTTTTAAGTTCTGAGCAACGACTGAAGGCAGGAGCAGAAACAGAGGACTGAAATGACAGAAACCACACTGGGCCGAGGATGTGGGGAGGGGCCTAGAGGGGCCAGGTGTTTGCTGGGAACCTACCGTACACCAAGCTTACTGCGGGGCACTTTACACGAGTTCTCTCATTTAATCTTCAGAATAACCTGAGAGATCTTATTTGCCTCGTTGGTGGAGTACAAAGCTTAAGGGTCAGAGAGTTAGGGGACTTGCTCTGAGTTACACAACTGGGATTTGAACCCAGGACTTTAGATCCCAGACTCTTCTTCCTGGGATAGGGTGCAATGATGGGCATGCTCTTTGGAGTCAAGTCATAGTTTCTGTGCTCACCAGCCATGTGGCCTAGAGCAAATTGCTCATTTCTCTCAACTTTAGCCTCATTATTTGTGAAGTGGGAACAATATTAACACCAATCACTTGGGCTATTCTGAGGAAAAGGAAGTAGCGCCTGTAAACTGCTTAGTTTGCGCCTAGCACGAAGTAAGCGCTAGCAACAAATGTTGCTGTTTCAATGGCTGCTGATACTTTCACTGTCTTTCTCATCATTGTGTCTCATTAGAATATAAACAGAGGGAACTGCATTTAGTTTACATACAGAAGGAGAAAGAAAGCAAAACTTGGCGATTCTTTGAAATACAGGGAGAGAAGTTCTTTGGAGGCGTTCTCAGCAATATCAGTCAGGCCGTCTGACTTCCCCACTGAGGTTTCTTTGATGAGATCATTAGACGAGGGATCAGGGAAACTGACTTGACCATCCCAGCGAGGTTGGTGTCCTAGAGCCAGGGACGGGGGGATAGTCTGAGTCTGTGCCACCCCCAATTCCAACCTGGCCCATCGTCCTTCCCCTCCTCCTGCCCTCTTGGGCTCAGTGCTGCTTTCCTTGCAAACCACAACCCACTCGTCGCCTGAGGCTGAGATGCCAGTCCTTATACCAGCTACCTTCTCCAGCAGGTCACAAACTCCTCTGACGATTGGACCATCTCTGGCATTCCAGCCAACCAGCACCACCTGACCCTCAGCAAACTTGACCCTGGGAGCTTGTATGAAGTGGAGATGGCAGCTTACAACTGTGCAGGCAAGGGCCAGACAGCCATGGTCACCTTCCGAACTGGTGAGAGTCAAACACTGCCCTTTGCTTGGGGTTTCCATGGGTCTAAGCAAGTTCTACTGGCCCAGGTCAGAATCCCTGCTCACCTTGCCCCAGCTGCTCACCTCGAACTTCATCTGTCCTTCCAGCTACCGCCCCCTTGTGGTTTGTGTGTCACGCTAAGGTCCCAGCTCTCATTAGGACAGTTGCCAGCCGGCCTCTCCAGTGCCCCTTCATTCCTCTCACACAGGGGCCAGCAGCAGTACCACAACACAGCCAGGCTCAGCCCACACCCTCAGGGCCCAGGATGCTTATTTGCATCACTTCGTCATGCCCCTCAGCAGAGTCTCAGGCAAAAAGGACTCTGTGGGAGGGAGATCTAATGCCTGCTTCTTCCCTTGCTGACTGCAACCCATTTCCACCCAGGACGGCGGCCCAAACCTGAGATCATGGCCAGCAAGGAGCAGCAGATCCAGAGAGACGACCCTGGAGCCAGCCCCCAGAGCAGCAGCCAGTCAGATCACGGCCGCCTCTCCCGTAAGCCCCCAGCAGCAGGGACTGGGACGCGCAGTCAGGACTGAACTGCCTCAGAGGGCCAGTTCCCAAGGCTGAATGGGGTCTTGCTTCTGTAGGTCCAGGATTTTTATGACATTTCCTTGGCATCTTCCAGTTAACCACAATGAGGAAATGTAGTTTGGAGCTTTTTAAATAAAAGGCTGGCATTGATGCTGGGATTGCTGACCGGGTGCATCCAGAGAGCTGCAGAGGCCAGAGCAGTGGCCCTTCAGCCTTCACACTCTGGCTTTGCAGAAGGAAGGCATAAGGGGTCTTAGTTCAAAGGCTTCCCCCAGCAGAGGGCGGCCCAGGCAGCCCTGGGGAGGTCTGATGCGAACACCAGTGGGTGGAGGGCTGTGGGGAGGAGCAGGCCAGGCCCAGTGGGCATACAGCCTCATCCCTCGCTGCTTCTTCCCTCACCGGGTACGGTCTTTCCCAGCCCCAGAAGCTCCTGACAGGCCCACCATCTCCATGGCCTCCGAGACCTCAGTGTTTGTGACCTGGATCCCCCGTGGCAACGGTGGGTTCCCGATCCAGTCCTTCCGTGTGGAGTACAAGAAGCTAAAGAAAGTGGGAGACTGGATTCTGGCCACCAGCGCGATTCCCCCCTCGCGGCTCTCCGTGGAGATCACAGGCCTAGAGAAAGGTACGGGCCTGGCCACACGGCTGACTGATCCCGCAGCTGCCCCTGATCGCCTGGAGGAGGATGACGAGCCTGGGATCCCCATCTCTGGGCCCAGGCCCTCACCCTCCGGCATGCTCATGTGCTACTGCCTGTGGTGTTCACCACTGTCCTACAAGCCATCCACCTCCCTCTCTCCAGAGGAGCATCCAGAGCCATCTCCCTCACAGCTCGGCTCTGACAAGGGCAGGCGTTCTTGTGAGGACTTTGAAAACTTGCTTTGGGGAAGGGCTACCCAAAAGATCCCTCCAGGTGCTGGGCCTTGAAAGGCCGTGGGAGAATCAGACGGTGTTTCCCAGCTCCTGAGTTCAGTGAATGTCTCACCAGGCACCTCCTACAAGTTCCGAGTCCGGGCTCTGAACATGCTTGGGGAGAGCGAGCCTAGTGCCCCCTCTCGGCCCTACGTGGTGTCGGGCTACAGCGGCCGTGTGTACGAGAGGCCGGTGGCGGGTCCTTACATCACCTTCACGGACGCCGTCAATGAGACCACCATCATGCTCAAGTGGATGGTAAGCGGGCCTGGCCTCGGACTGAGCGGAAGATGGCCTCCCCCAAACGCCCTTCCCTGTGAACCTGGGGATCAGGCTCCCCTGAACAGGGCACCTGAAAGGCTTATCAGTAGAATTTGGGAGGCTCCTAGTGGCTGGAGCTGCTCTATAGTCTCCTGTTGATTCTGGTGCCTTGACCTGGTAGACCTCACCCTCCTTCCTGCCCTTCCCCTGACACCACAGGGGATCCCAACACAATTGTTCAGGTCCCCTTCTCAGCCATAGGGGCCCCTCACATGTCCAGGGAGGTCAGAAGCAATTGAAGTCCTTGGAGAAATGGCAGTTTGTTTCTTCTCTTCAAAAGCTTAGGGACCTCTAGGCTAAATAAAATAATGAGTGATTTCACAGCATTTTTCAGAGAACCTCAGGGGTAGCATTAAAAGTCTTTGTCAGGGGCCCCCAGTGACATTCAGACTCCGGGCTGGGGTAGAACTTTCATACACCAGTGGTTTTGCTTTGATGTTTTCTCTGCCCATTGTCAATGTGTTTCTTCTCCATTCCCTATAGTACATCCCAGCAAGTAACAATAACACCCCAATCCATGGCTTTTATATCTATTACCGACCGACAGACAGCGACAATGATAGTGACTACAAGAAGGATATGGTGGAAGGTGAGAAACACTTCTGTGTTTATAGTGTGTGTGATAACGGTGTCCTCCGCTGGCATGGGGGACAAGGTATTGGTGAAATCTGGTGAAGCATAAACCTGTGTTTGAGCTCCATGTCACTGACTCATTCATAATACCCTTGAAGCTGTCCATTTCATGAACTCGCATGATGATGGGACAACAGGAACCTGGGTGGACACCTAGAACATCTCCTCCAGCATTGCTCCACACGTCACCCCTGTGCCAGGCAGTGGCATGCTCCCCCACACACTGCCCCAGCGGAGTCTGACTGTGAGATTGGGATCAAGAAAACGATATACACATTGCCGTGCATGACTCTCTGACTCTGTTTCCCAGGGGACAGGTACTGGCACTCTATCAGCCACCTGCAGCCAGAGACCTCCTATGACATTAAGATGCAGTGCTTCAATGAAGGAGGGGAGAGTGAGTTCAGCAACGTGATGATCTGTGAGACCAAAGGTGATGCTCTTTGGGTTTTCTCTCCTGTCTTGGTGTTTCCAGCAAAGGAAGGCAAAGTCGCTACTCCCTGTGTGGTCTCTTTCCCAGGAAGACTTGTTTTCCAAGGACCCTCAGACTTTGTCATTTTTCACTTTCATTTGTCTGTGCCTAATACCAAATAGGCCATCGTGACACTTTCAAGGAACTTGGTAATTAACTCATCCATGAGCTTATGGTTATGGGATAGATCTCTTTCTTAAGTTGGGAACTTGCTATAAATCCTTTATTCCTGCAGTGATATTTGGTGCTTACATTGGTTGGTTTATTTAACTGAACTACAATCCCATGAGATGAGAAAGGAGGTATCAGGAAGCTGCATACTTTCCACCAAGGCCATGCAGCCAGTTAGGGGTAGAGCATGCTTTGGGTAGAGCATGCTTTGGGCCAGCACTGTCTAACTACAAGCCCAGCCCCTTTCTATTACACTTAAAACATGTTAAACATAGTCACATAATAACTTGTTAATATTTGCACATTGGTCAGATGGGGAGACGGCATTATATCTCCATTTTGCAGATACTGAAAGTGAGATAAAGCAGTTGTATTGCAAAGAACATAATCAGGAGAAGATCACAAAGGAATAGGAATAGAGACAGAACAATACATTTTTCTGTCATCAAGGCAACAGCATTCTCTCTCCTGCTTCACTGACTTTGTCGCTCAGCAGATCCTGAGTGCCTCCGTGTCTCTCCCTGCCCTCTTCCATCATGTACACGGGAGGGAGGGCAGATCCATGCACAGCCCAGAATCCTGAATCACCTGGTGCAGGGAGTGCCCAGAGGGAGGAAGAAGCTTCCTAAAGCCTTCACACTAAACTTCTAGAAGGACCGAATTTAGGCCAGGGATGAGGAGGGAGTGGCGTGGGGGACAGGCCAAGCCTGGGCATAGCTCCAGCACTGGGAAGGAGGTTATGGGAGTGAATGCCCAGGGAAGAGGCCACTGAGGATGCTGTGAGATGAGCCAGTGCAGTCAGGAAGAGCAGGAGCCACCTGAGGTTGCGAGGTAGGGGAGGGCCGCCAGTGGATTTGTCTGTTGAGATGGGTCACTGGTGACTGTGCAGGGAATGGGCTGAGAGTTGAGAACTGGGGCTGTAAAGTAAAGGTGAAGATAAGGGATGTGTGGGTGGAGGTGAGGGCGGGATCAGGGACTGCTTGCATGCCAGGGCTGGGAGAGAGTGAAAGGAGTTAAAAATAAACTTTAAGGTTTCCAGCTGGAAGTACTGCACAGGTGATGTTGCCACTTACTGAAGTGGCAACAGCAAGAAAAACAGATTTCATGAGAAAGGAACAAGGTAAAACCACTTGGAGGCTTACTGAGTCTTGGATTCTTTGGAGACATAGAAATGAAGTGTCTGATAAGAAGCAGGGCTCCTGCCCCAGGCAGGGGGTCCAGATGGGAAGATTGGTTTGGGGGTCTTTAGGATACAGGTGGAAATCACGGGACTAGGTGAAAATATACAGAGTACAGACAGGGAGGAACCTGGAAGGCCTCCCAGTGTCTGCAGAGGCAGATGGCACACAGAGAGAAGAGGCGTACAGAGCAGCAGAGAGGTGGGGGACGTCAGGGGACAAGAGTCCAGAAGCCAGGGGAGAAGACAGCCACTAAGACCAGCAGGGTCTGATACACCTTGTAAAAGCAGAGCTAAAGTGAGGAGCTGATGGCCTTGACTCCACTTCTGAATTGGCATCTCACATGTACTGTGTGTCCTCGTGAGTCCCGGAACACCCATCTCCCTCCTGTGATCCATGCTAATACCTAGTATTTCATGTCTCAGTCCAACGGGAAGAACAACTTTGTGGGTAAATTCTTCCATCCCCAGTTCTTGTTCTGGCTTCCTGCATTTTAAATATTTTCTTCCAAAAGTTCACCAGTTCTTCTTCCCCAAAGCACTACACCACTTCTGCCAGGAGGACCTAGTCCAACTCTAGTGCATGGCTCACAGACATCTCAGGCTCTGCTTTGAAATGTTAGGGTCAGGTCTTCGCCACAACCCTAGATTTCACATTAGATGCCAATTTCATGCTGAGTGTGGACACCATTCAAATAAGGGATTTTGAGGCTGTGTCTTGTGAGTTTGACCCTATTTCCCACACCCATGGAATGGAGATATTTTTTTTTTCTATTTATTGTGAAGGAAATGTCAAAGAAATAGATGCTGACTTGAGTTTTGTCCACAATTACAGCTCGGAAGTCTTCTGGCCAGCCTGGTCGACTGCCACCTCCAACTCTGGCCCCCCCACAGCCGCCCCCTCCTGAAACCATAGAGCGACCTGTGGGCACTGGGGCCATGGTGGCTCGCTCCAGCGACCTGCCCTATCTGATTGTTGGGGTTGTCCTGGGCTCCATTGTTCTCATCATCGTCACCTTCATCCCCTTCTGCTTGTGGAGGGCCTGGTCCAAGCAAAGTAAGTGAGTGACGCTTTCAGTGGGAGGAGGCTGGGTGGGAAAGGGGGTCTCCCAGCCCACCAAGGAGGCCTCTGCCCAGCTCTGCGTCCACAAAGAGCTCAAGCCCAAGTCCCCCGAAGGTCTCCGAGGTCAGAGAACACCCCACGACTGGGCCCCTCCCCGCAGCTCACAGACCTCAGCTGGGGGAGGAGGAAGGAGTGAAAGTTGGGCTGCCTTCTCTGCACCTCTGGAGCTCGGACCTATGTGGCTCCATCTTCGGTGTCCGAAGCTGCTCCTCTGACCTCACGTTCATACTTACAGTCCATCCTGCCTCTTCGCTGGGCACTGGAGTGCCTTCAGCTTTCCCCTTTATCCTGGAATCTGACTTACAGTCACTGATTTCTGCTTCAGATGGCAATGCATCTGGTCAACTTGCCTCCTCTAAATATTGCTCCTTCTTTTCACTCACCACCTCCTATCCCCAAGTGGTGGACGCTGTATCTCCCCACTTTTCTCCCTGCAGAAGAGTCCAGGTGTCAGGCAGAAATGGGCAACATAAAGAAGACTCTAAGGGAAAACGTTCTCCATCTCTTGGGCACTGTCAACTCCCTGCTTATGTCCTTCCACCTATGTGGCCAGGAGTCTCCTGAGATCCTTGTGGGGCTTTTCCAAACCGTCCCAGGCTACCTCGGCCTAAGCACACCTTTGTCTTTCTGTTCTTCCAGAACATACAGCAGATCTGGGTTTTCCTCGAAGTGCCCTGCCACCCTCTGCCTGCCCATATACTATGGTGCCATTGGGAGGACTCCCAGGCCACCAGGCCAGCGGACAGCCCTACCTCAGTGGTGTCAGTGGACGGGCCTGTGCCAACAGGATCCACATGAATAGGGCCTGCCCCATGGCTGCAGTGGGCCACCTGGGCATGATGCCACAGCAGCACTGCCCAGGCGAGCTTCAGCAGGTAGCACACTCTTGGGTGTGGGTGGCAGATATGGGACACTGAGGAAGGCATGGCTGGGCTGCCGAGGGGGGCCTCCTCCCTCCTAGGGTCTCGGCCTGGGCTGTTGGGCCGGGCTTTCTTTAGTCAGGAGCAGATGCTCCTGTTGATCACTGAATACTGGAAAGTTACTTGGACTCCCTGGCGTGGCCATCTCATTACTCTTCCTTTTGAGCAGCAGAATGACACAGGCAGCCTGCTGAGGCAGAACCTTCTTGGCAATGGATACGACCCCCAAAATCACCAGATCACCAGGTAACCAGGCCTCTCCCCTTTCACTCCCAAGCCCCACAGCCTCACTTTCCCTTTAGCTCCTCAAATCCAAGGTCAGTCACTGAGAGCCAAGCAGTAGCGCTGCACGCAGGGGTCCCCATGGCTGACAACCATGCTCCTCTGAGCCGTTGCCCTAATGGGCGGTTGTTACATTTGCAGTTGTGATGCCCTTTCTGCCTGGGGGCATGGGTTGGTATCTCAGAACCCTCCCTCACAAGGCAGCTCAGAGGCACCCACCACAGCTGACTTTGCTCACAGGCCTCTGGACACCTGACTTCACATCCTCCCCCTTAGAACAAAATGGAAATGGCCTAGAATGACCAGTGGAAATGATGGCGTGGCACCTCTTGATGTTCAAAGGGGAGAGCAGTCCTTGCCCCATCTGAGCTCTCACCAGCTCTGATGCTCTCAGACAGAGAGACAGCCGGCAGGGGGACGGGGCGACAGCCCCCCCCCCACCGCCCTGCCTCCCCATCTGGGCTTGTGCACTGCAGGGGTCCCGAGTCTAGCCCGGATGAGGGCTTTTTCTTATACACGCTGCCCGACGACTCCACTCACCAGCTGCTGCAGTCCCGCCATGACTGCTGCCAACGCAAGGAGCAGCCTGCTGCTGTGGGCCAGTCAGGGGTGAGGACAGCCCCCAAGAGTGCTGGCCTGGAAGCAGCGTGGGACCCTCCGTTTCACTCAGGTTGGTGCCAGGAGCAGGGCGGGGAAATTGAACAGGCTTAGGGTGACATGAGGTAGGCATCCACAAGCCAGTAGTAACAGTCTTAAAGGTGGGGCTTGGTAAGGAGCCAGCCACAGCATTTATATGGAAGGGATGGGGCGTCGAGGGTGGCTGGCCACTTTCCTTCGCTGCTAAAGGCCCAGTAGGTCTGTGGCATGTCCAGGTGGGTCCACTCCAACATTATAAGCTGTGATACTCAGCCTCTGAGAAAAAGGCGGCTTTTCCATTTTGGAGAAAAAAGCCCTTTTTGGTCTCTGCATTTCAAGGTCATTCACAAATTCCATTTGCCTCTCATCACACTAAGGCATTCCCTAATCATTTTGAAATGCCTTGCTTTGTTGAGGCTTGTCTCTTAATTAAGGAATACAGTTGCCTCAATCATTAAGGAGCCAAGTTCTTACAAACATCGTCATCATAACTCTTTGTGCTTCCACAGAACTTTTTCTCCACAGGGTTTGGGGCTGTTCATGCTAAGCCCATCCCATTGTCTCCATGCTAGTCTCCTTGGAAATCAGTGGATACTTGGTGAGGACACAGGCTAGTTCAGAGGACTGGCTAATGAATGTTTCTTAGCCTCTCTGTGCACATGTCCATTCATAGGCAGATCCTGGACTCCGTCTCTAAGAGATTAAAAGATGCTGGGTCCTAAAGCTCAACCCAACATCATTTAAACTGGCCCGTGGCAATCTGGGGGACTGGATGTGAGTGGGATGATGATTGTAACCAGAAGCTATAGCAAAGAGCGGACTAGCAGCCCGAACATAGAAAGAGCAGGGCTTCCTTCTGCATTTCACGGGCTCCGCTGACTTCATCTGCTCCAGTGGTGCGGGCTAAGCGCTGAGTCGGAAAGGGGTGGCAAGTGGCCCTCCCTGTTTCAATGAGAGACCTTGGAGGGAACATAATGCCCTCGTTGGCTTCTGTCCACTTTTCGGAGCCAGTGTAACCGCCTTCCACCACAGATAAGAGACCGGCCCGATGTCACTGGTGCGGTTCCTTGGTCAGTCTGGATTTTTCATGTTTCCTGCTCTTTCTCCCCTCAGGGCCCCCATGCTGCTTGGGCCTTGTGCCAGTTGAAGAGGTGGACGGTCCTGACTCCTGCCAAGTGGGTGGAGGAGACTGGTGTCCCCAGCACCCCACGGGGGCCTACGCAGGACAGGAACCTGGGATGCGGCTCTCTCCAGGGCCACCGGTGCATGTGTCTTTTGAAACACCACCACCTCCCACAATTTAGGCAGAAGCCAATATCCCAGAAAGACTATATATTGTTTTTTTGAAAAAAGGGACAGAGAAAATTGGTATTTATTTTTCTATTATAGCCATATTTATATATTTATGCACTTGTAAATAAATGTGTATGTTTGTTTTATAATTCTGGAGCGACATAAGGAATCCTATCCATTGAGGTTAGAGAGGGAAAATAAAGCAGCTGTCACCTAACAAACAGGAGTCACCTAGGAAAGCACCGCACAGGCTGGCGCGGGACCGACTCCTCACCTGGGGCCGCTGCAGCAGCAGCAGATGAGGCTGCGGGAGGCTCACAGATAAGCTGGCAAGAGGAAGGATCCCAGGCACGCGGTTCATCAGGACCGTGAGGGAAAAGCAAGGGTCACGGTATCACAGCCTGGAGACACCCACACAGTTGGCTGGATCTGGTGCTACTGGAAACATTTTCCTAAGATGGCCATGAGAACAGACCAAGATGTGTACAGCACTATGAGCATTAAAAAACCTTCCAGAATCAATAATCCGTGGCAGCATATCTCTGTAAAAACAAACACTGTAACTTCTAAATAAATGTTTAGTCTTCCCTGTAACCTTCAACTGAGTCATGTCTGAGTCAGCATTTTCTTTAGATGTTAGAATTCAGTCTCTGAGTATTCAAAGAAAATACCCACTTGTATTTTCAGGTCCATCAGAGATGATGAGATCTGGAAAAGGTAGCAAATGTTTCTCTTTTAAAAAAAAAAAAAAAAGTCAGTTGTTGTGCTTGGATTAATGCAGAACACATTACTGTTTAGTCCAGAAGGAAGCTGTTGTACAACAGACCAGGAAAAACAGATTCACAGTTCTTTTACCAATTGGACTTGAGATGAAGTTCAGTTCATACTGAAGAAATAAAACGTATCTTTTTTATATAGGTGTATGTTGAAGACAAAATGTTTTCTCCAAAATACTATTTAGCTAAGTGCTATGCCACGCATGAACATATGGTGTGTGATAAATTCACTTCCCTTCTTTCCAAAGAGACACCAACACTGCCAGAGTAGTTGACTCACTAGTTTAAAATCAACATTTACTTACTTACTTACTGTCATCCAACCAAAGGATCAAGCATAGATTCTTTTTCAATTGAAATTTTAAAATCTCTCTCTACATGTGGAAGTGGAACTAAATGGAGACTGACGCAATGAAAACCTTAGTACACTTTGAGTTTTGGGGCTGGGTAGTGTGGGGGACAGGGTGTATTTTCTAGATTTCAGTAAAATTGAGTTACAGATGAAATGCCACTTGGGACAATCTCGTTAAGCAGTGGGCAGACCCTGGCTTCTAAACACGAAGAATTCTATAAACGGGGTCCCAGGGAAGCCTGGGGCATTGAGTCACTCTGTTTAGTGCAAGCGCATCCTCTGCTGGCCCAAATAAGTATAGCACCTGCAATTCCTCAGACTTGCATCGTTTTTCCATCAAATAGCTAAATGTCAGAACTTCCTATGGAAATGCAGCATGGTTTTCAGGAAAGCAGTATTTTGAAAATATTTTTTAAAAAGGACTGTAAGGAACATGTAAATAAAAGGAAATGAGAAGCAGAGACGAGAAAAAAAAAGATAGATAGATACTGTGATTTCAGACACAACCTGGCATCACGGCCCAGAGCTCACTTTCAGAGTGGGCAGGGCTGACACGCTTTCAACCACTGCTTTGCTATCCAGAGGCCCCCTCACCCCCCACCCAATCTGAGCTGTAATTCACCTCCTAGCCCCACTGGCTTTTACATTTTTTCCTTTTTTTCTCCTTGATGATCTAAGGTAGTTGTCAAAATTAATTTTGGTGAACTTGACTGAAGTGATAACGTGAAACATCTGCTTTCTGCACAGCACTGGAATCATAACACTGAATGGTTTTAGCTCTGAAGAAAAACTTAGCACATGGCTCACAGACCTCCCTGAGGGTGGGAGCCTGCTGTGGTGGGACAGGCTGACTGGCAGGCATGAGCAACTCCTTGACTCCAAAGTTGTGACGGAGGTTTTTTTCTTCCAATGCTGAGATTGATTATCAGTGATACTATGGATGGGAGTTCAGAATAACCAAGTTATATGAACAACTGACCCACAAGTAACTCAGTGTAGGCAGATTGTTGGCCTCACCCTCAGAGGTGAGGCAACTCCTCTGGGAGCACGGCAGGAGGCTGGCAAGTGTGCCAGGAACAGGACAGCCTCCCGGCAGCCACCCCCCACCCGCCCCACCCATGCCGCACCCTGCTGGTCTACTTGTGTTTGAAGCTTAACTTCCCAAAGAGATGCTCTAACTTTACAGATTTAAAGCCGGAGGT
This sequence comes from Cacajao melanocephalus, assembly GCA_963573385.1. Classification (NCBI taxonomy): domain Eukaryota; kingdom Metazoa; phylum Chordata; class Mammalia; order Primates; family Pitheciidae; genus Cacajao; species Cacajao melanocephalus. Next base: position 111,518 of record CAUYLG010030046.1, read on the forward strand.
ATCACGCTACCTGATTTCAAACAATACAACAAGGCTACAGTAATCAAACAGCATAGTACTGGTACCAAAACAGAGGCATAGACCAATGGAACAGAACAGAGGCCCTGAAGGCAACGCCACACATCTACAGCTATCCGATCTTTGACAAACCGGACAAAAGCAATGGGGAAAGGATTCCCTGTTTAACAAATGGTGTTGGAAAAACTGGCTAGCAGTGGGCAGAAAGCAGAAACTGGACCCCTTCCTGACACCTTACACGAAAATTAACTCCAGATGGATTAAAGACTTAAACATAAGACCTAACACCATAAAAACCCTAGAAGAAAACTTAGGCAAAACCATTCAGGACATAAGCATAGGCAAAGAC